>CACTHL010000446.1:600000-808844 GCA_902712375.1 Dioscorea dumetorum
TGTTTAGATTAGGGTTTCCAAAGTAAGAGCAAAATAAAACTTTAAGTTCAACAAAAGTGCACTAGCATGCTCAAAGACTCCTATCTTAGCAATTCTCAACCAAAAATTTCATAGATCGTCCTAAGTCATGCACAACATCTAAACATATTGATACACAAGTACACAACCCTCCCCCACACTTGAATGAAACATTGTCCTCAATGTTTAAAAATGTATCATGCAAGGCAAAGAAAAATATTTCAAGTAAAAGTGAAGTGAGAGTTGGGGAATTTTCACCAAGTTAAAGGAGAAGTGCCCAAGGATAATTCCATGTTACACAAGGGCGTGTAGTGATCACCATCTAGGGAGAGCCTTTTAATACAACCAGCAAGAGCTATTCATACGTCCTGAAGTAATTATGCAAGCATTAGAGAGACAAAAAGATAAATA
Source organism: Dioscorea dumetorum (assembly GCA_902712375.1). NCBI lineage: Eukaryota > Viridiplantae > Streptophyta > Magnoliopsida > Dioscoreales > Dioscoreaceae > Dioscorea > Dioscorea dumetorum. The sequence continues at coordinate 600,430 of CACTHL010000446.1, forward strand.
ATAGAAACTCACTAAAAAGAGATCAGTTTAGTAGGGGACTCCCCTTGCTAACTGACTCAAGAGAACAAAAGATAACAAAAATAAAAGCAAAGTACAACGACAGAAAAGAAAAACAGAACAAAGACATGGAAAATAAAAATCCGGCGCTCTCAGAGTCGGAGTCAGACTTCGATGGAAGGTCAGTGGTGTCGACTTCCACACTCCTGGAAGTAGAGGGCCCGACAGCACGATGAGGAGACGGAGAGAGGGTGACGTCGAGGTGAGAGGCCAGCCGCTGCATGCTCCGGATCATCGGGTGACGTCGAGGTGAGAGGCCAGCCGCTACATGCTCCGGATCATCCATCGCTGGAAGGAGGGGGAGCCAGCTTGGGGAGAGTCCGGGGTGTGGGTGGATGCGCGCGCGCGTGGGGTGTGAGGAGATGATGGACCGGCGGCAGCAGGGGGGAATCAGGAACGCCAGCAGCAGGTGGGGCCTGGTACCGAGGACCGTGGGAGGTGGAAGTGGATCGAAGCATCCCCATCGCGCGGAGCGTGTCCACAGAGAAAGGCAGCACTCCACCCACCATCCTCATCACACGAGTGCTAGCCTGGAGGCCCATCCCGCGAATCAGGCGCGTGATGTAGGACCTACAAAAAATCGCACCCGCCTGGGAATCCTGTCCCTGCTGCTGGATACTGAAGGCCACCTCGTAGCCGAGGTGCATCTGAAATCCGTCCAACATGCTCAACAGGAAGTCGAAGTCGCGGCGACTAACGACTCCTGTGCTGTCTCCCCGCCCTGTGATCGAGTGACTGAGTATAAAATGAATGTACCTGAGGGCTGGGAGGCGAAGGGACGAGGCCTTGGACCGGCGAGGGTCATACGCCCGGTCCGTACTCAAACGCTACCAACACACCTCCTACAACTCGCCGGGTGGTCGGGTGACGAGGATGGCGTCGTACTCCGGAGTCCTGGTGAACTCCTCATCGTACAAGCTTAGTCTGACGGAGAACTCCGTCAGACTCATGCGGTGTAGCTCGCCAAACGCCTGGAACTAGACTGTGCCCGCGCAGTGGTAGCTGACGGGCCCTCGGGGCATCTCGAAGGTCGCGAGGAACTCCAAAGATAGCTCCTGGTATGCGGGGTCGGTGATGGCGAGTAACTGCGTCCATGTACCCTCGCTGAGGTATCGGCGCACATCCGCCTCCAGCCCCACCTCTCGGAGAACCTCCCAGTCAACGACCCGCATCTCGCCAAACCGCTTAGTGCTCAAATTTTGAAATTCAAATTTTGAAAATTTTCGGATTTTTGTTATTTAAAAAAAATCAAATTTAAAAAAAAATCAATCTTAACCTAAGATGGTTGAGGATTTTCGAAGAAATTGTTGGGTGGTTCTTCGGAGAGGAAAAGGGGAGAATAGAGAGATTCTGAAAAAAAAAATCAGAGAGAGAGAAGAGAAGAAAAGAACTCCAGGAGAAAAAAAAAGCGCCGAGAAAAAAAGAAAGAAGAAGAGAGTAAAAGAGAAGAAAAGTGAAAGAAGAGAATAGTGTTTTATTGAAAAAAAAGAGAGGAGTGAACACACCATGAGAAAAAAGAGGAGAAAAAAAAGGAAAAGAAGAAGAGAAGAAGAAGAGAAAGAGAAGGAGATCAAAACATAGAGAAGGGCTCCTGGAGTTGAACAAAAAAAGAAAGCAAAAAAAGGTACTATTTGGATTTCTTCGGCAAACATAAGTTCTAAGCTTTGCATAATTTTTCATCCCTTATGCACGCTGTAAGATTTTGTTTTCCAAATTCTATGCATAGATGAGCATCTAGACAAATTTTGAACATGAAAGGTTCTCTGTTAGGCCTTTGATCCTACGTGAATTCTTTTTAAAAAAAAAAAAGAGGGCTAGGTTGCAAAATTTGTAGAAAAAATGCAAGTTTGAAATGTTTAAGGTTTTATTTGCAAATATTTGATAAAAGCGCAAAAAATGAAAATTTAGAGGGCCTGGTCGCAAAATTTGAGAAAAAATGCAAATCTGAAATGTTTAAGGTTTTATTTGCAAATGTTCGATAAAAATGCAAAAAATAAAAATTTAGAGGCCTGCTCGCAAAATTTGTAAAAATTGCAAAAAGGGAAAAGTTTAAGGTCTTATTTGCAAAAGTTTGATAGAATTGTAAAAAAATGAAAATTTAGAAGGTCTGATATGAAAATATGATGCAAGAGGGACTAATATGCAAAAAAAAACATGAAGTTAAAAATTTTAGTGGAAATTAGGATTGTTCATGCAAATCCGTCTATCCACTTTTGAAGGCCACAAAACCTCTTGTGGAGTTTCAATGTAAACTATAGTGGTAGACTGCTCTACTTGTGAGAACCTCTCCACTACCTTATGGACTCCCTTTTTGAGTGAGTGGAAATACTTTTGAAGACCACAACATCTCTTGTGGAGTTTCAATGTAGACTGTAGTGATAGACTATTCTCCTTGTGAGAGCCTCTCCACTACCTCATGGACTCTCTTTTTGAGTGAGTGGAAATATTTTTGAAGACCACAAACTCTTGTGGAGTCCAGTGTAGACTGTAGTGGTAGACTGTTCTCGTTGTGAGAGCCTCTCCACTACCTCATGGACTCCATTTTTGAGTGAGTAAAAAAAGTTAAAGACCATGAAACTCTTTGTGAATTCAATGTAGTGGAAGACAGCTTTCCTTGTGAAGGCCTCTCCATTGCCGCTTGAGAATTGCCACTTGAGATTCACATGAGTGAGTGGAAGAAGTTGAAGACCATGAAACTCTTTGTGAATTTAATGTAGTGGATGACAACTTTCCTTGTGAAGGTCTCTCCATTGCCGCTTGAGATTCACATGAGTGAATGGAAGATGTTGAAGACCATGAAACTTCTTTATAAATTCAATGTAGTGGAAGACAACTTTCCTTCTGAAGGCTTCCCCATTGCTGCTTTAGATTCACATAAATGAGTGAAAAAAATAATTCTCAAGATCACTAGCTCTTGTCGAGTTCAATGTGGTGGAAGATGGTTCTTCATATGAGAGTCTCTCCATTACCTCTTGAAACTCTCTTGAGTGAGTGGACGAATATTATGTGAAGTCCATAAAATCTTATTGGGCTCAGTATAATAGAAGAAAGTTTCTATGTGAAGAGCTATCCACTACCTCTTTAAAAAAAAATCTTCTAAGTGAGTGGAATGCTAAATGAGATGCAAGGATATAAAAAAAAGAGAACTTTGCAGAAGATAAGGAAGAGAATTTACAAGCATTAGACCTCGAAGCCTCCAACTAAAAAAAAGAGACGAAAGAAAAGTAACTGAGCTTGTGTTTCATAAGGAAAACTTGCAACTTGGGGCTTACAAAAAAGTAAACAAGGCTAAGCCGTCAAGTCAATAATCAATTATGTGAGAGATCACGACGTAACAATGCATAAGCCAAAGCTCAAATGTATAAAAAAAAACTTGAAAAAGTTAAATTTATAAGCAAATGAATTCAGAAGGCTCAAGATATCAGAAATCAAAGAGTCGAAGAGCTTTACAAGACCAAAATCTGAGAGGCTTCACAAGTATGAAATGCCGAAGTCCTCAACCACCCAAATTGAAGGAAATCAAGTTTATGATTACAACTTGAAATCCATCTTGAAACCAAGCAAGTCAAAGCGATCATGTAAAAAAAATTATAACTCGATGATGTGCCAGTCAATGCTCAAAGCACAGAAAGTTGAGATAAAAAAAAAACTCAAATTTATGACAAATAAACTCAACAGTCTCAAGACATCGGAAGTCAAAAAATCAAATAGTTTCAAAAGTCAAGACTTGAAGAAAGTTTCACAAGAACGAGAGCTGAAGCTTTTGAAAAGTCAAATTATGCAAAATCAAGTTTGTGATTCATCAACGTAGAGAATCAGCAACTTGAAATGCAAAGTCAAATCCAAGATGCAAACTTCAAAGTTGAAGCCATTTCAAAAAATCAAAGTCAAAGCAGCCAAATCAAGATTCGAGATATGAAAGAGTCAAGATTTGGAAATCTATGCAAATCGACAAATGAACTTAATAGTCTCAAGACATCAGAAGTCAAAGACTCAAAGAGTTTCACAAGTCAAGACTTAAAGGAAGTTTCACAAGCACACGAGCTGAAGCTTTTGAAAAGTCCAAATCATGTAAAATCAAGTTTGTGATTCATCAACATAGAGAATCAACAACTTGAAATGCAAAGTCAAATCCAAGATGCAAACTCCAAAGTTAAGCCATTTCAAAAAAAAAAAAAATCAAAGTCAAAGCAGCCAAGTCAAGATTCGAGATATGAAAGAGTCAAGATTTGGAAATCTATACAAATCGACAAATGAACTCAATAGTCTCAAGACATCAAAAGTCAAAGACTCAAAGAGTTTACAAGTCAAGACTTAAAGGAAGTTTCACAAGCACGAAAGCCAGAGCTTTTGAAAAGTCAAATTATGTAAAATCAAGTTTGTGATTCATCAACATAGAGAATCCACAACTTGAAATCCAAAACAAATCCAAGATGCAAACTCAAGTGTCCAAGATACATGTTTCAAATGAATGAACAAATGAGCTCAACAACACCAAGACATCAAAAGTCAATGGATTGAAGAGTCTCACAAGTCAAAGAAGAAAAAAGAAACTAAAGACTTCACAAGCGTAACATGCCGAAGTTTTCTAGAATCAAAATTGAAGCAGATCAAGCTCATCGTTCTCAAAAGTCGTAACTTGACGTTTGGATAATGCTTATTATGCAAGTCAAAGAAATGTGAAGAAGACCGAAGTCAACAAAGTCAAAAGAAATATTTAAGCATAATTTTCGGCGAAAAAGTCTGCCAAGTCAAAGTCAAAGCGTAAACTTAGATTATGCTAAATTGGATGAAAATTAGGAAAGTGAGGAAAAAAAAATAGTTCTCTTATCATTTGTTCTAAGTCAAAATCATGTGTTCATGTAATGTTGTTGAAGTTAATAAAAATTTGATTTCACTCATCTGTTACGTTATTTCTCATTCACATTTGCTTCTTAATCAGATATTCCTGCAACAATATCCAAGGTAATTAATATTAGGGGCTTGCCCATAGTGGAAGTCGGAAATCCACAATTTCTTGAAATAAAAAAATAATCAAAATTCGATTTGTTAGCTTTTATTTTGACCGGTTAATCATATTAATAGTCAGTTGAGAAAAAATGCCCCACAATTTATAATACATAGGATATTTGATATATCCATAACTATGAGCTACGCGTGTCAATTTAACTGATTACAGCTATAAATCTCTGAGATTTACCCCACACAGGTTTTTTTTATAAAAACAAATTTGAAATCACAATTTACCATCTAAAATTAAGAAGGAATATTTTTTCATCCAACTTTCTCAAATTTTAATTTAAACGGGTGGAATTTCAAAATTTCTTAAGTTTTAAAGTTCCCATGTTATTAATATTTTTTCAGATTCATCAACAAGTGGGGCAAAATACACCAGCACAAATATAAGGATTTTCTCCTTGCATACCCACACAAAAAAGAAATTTTATTTATGTTAACCCCTTCACCTTATAAAGATCTTTTTTTTAAATTAATTTATACAGGCATAGTTTTTTTTAAATCAATCTATATTTTCATAAAATTTATAACTTAATTTCCAACCATAAACAAATAAAGAGCTTTCTAGTTGTGAAATTATAGTCTAAGTAAAAAATACTGCATTTTAACTTATATCATAATTATTAACACTAATTATTGAATATTATTTATAAAATCTTTTAATTATATACTATGCTTAAAATTTATCTCTAAAAACTATTAATTATATTACCTATCATTATTTAAAATTAATACTAATTTAAAAAATTAATTAATTCAGTAGTGGTTTATTAAATTTAAAAAATGTAATATAATTCAATTATATACTATAAAAATATTTTTATATAAATTAAATAGAAATTAGTATTTAAAATACAATATTAAATTAAATAAAGCATAAATAACTATTTTGTAATCATGTTAATACTACTAATTATCTAAATATTACTTCTAATTATTTAATACTTTTGATAATAATTAATTAATATTTATTTAAAGTATTTTAATGATAAAAATCTTTTTTAAGAATATTAAATATTTTATATTTAATATTTCTATAAATTTTATTCCTTAAAAATATTTTTATAATTAATTTTAAAGATAATATAATTTATTAAATATTTTTATTATTAAATCTAAGATAACATGATGAGTATATACCACTTAATTGACTGCATTTCAACTTACAACAAATCTTGATATAAGTTGAAATGCTGTAAAAATGAGTCAGATATAAGTCCACATACATGTAAGTGGAGTTTCTACATTAAACCAAACAATCAATCGCATGTAAAACTAGTTACATTACAGCTAACCAAACAAAACCCTAAGGGGCCGTTTGGATTGCTAAGTAGGAATGGAAAAGGAGGGAATGAGAAGAAGAGAGGAATGTGAATGAGAATAGGGGGAAAAGGAGGATAATGATAAAGTTGTTTGGTTTGAGGAAATGGGAGTTAGTAATGGAAAAGGTAAGAGAGAGAAATATAGGAGAATTACACTTATGCCCTTTCATATAAATATGATGACATTTTACAAAACTATAGTTTATATTTAACAATTAATAATTAACATGATTATTATTAAATATTTGTAATATATTTAATTATTTATTTCAATTTATTTTTATTAAATTATTTTATCTAATTAATATAACTTAAGAAAATTTTACTATATTAATAAATATAATGTATAAATACATATAACTTAACCATTAATGTAACTATTAAATTATAGCGTGTAAATAATTTTGTTATTAAATAAAATATAACGTACCAATTAATAAATTACATGTTTTAATATAACATGTAAATAATTTTGTTATTAAATTATTTCATCTAATTAATATAACTTAACATTTAATAAATAACACGTTTTATTTTTATTTAATATTTTTAATATCTTATTTATTTTTTCTAATTGTAATCAACCAATTATATAATTTAACAATTGTTTGTTTATTAAATAAATAAATGTCTAACATGATTTATTAGTATTAAACATTTTTATATATGGAGGGTATAATGGTATTTTTACAACTAAGGAATGGGAAACCTCTTAAAATTGGAAGGAGTGACAAACACCCAAGTTAGTAATCCCAATCCCATAAAAGTTTATTGTTCACTCCTAAGCTGGTTACCAAACATGGGAGTGAGATTCCTGGGTGCTTGTGATTCCCACTCCCAATGCATCAATCCAGGTTCCAAACGGTCCCTAAGTGTATTTTGTGCAAGCCATGAATGCAAATTAACAATTACCCACTTCCACCCAAGTTAGTAATCCCAATCCCATAAAAGTTTACTGTTCACTCCTAAGCTGGTTACCAAACATGGGAGTGAGATTCATGGGTGCTTGTGATTCCCACTCCCAACGCATCAATCCAGGTTCCAAACGGCGCCTAAGTGTATTTTGTGCAAGGCATGAATGCAAATTAACAATTACCCACTTCCATCAGGTATGCAAGCAATTTTCTCTAAATATAACAGTAGACACATCAGTCTGCAGATAAGAAGGTTCAATGCTATCTGTTGGATTCTATGAACTAGAAGTATACACACTGAAGTGACTGCACAACAAAAACATATAAAGAAAATAGGATGAGAACAATAACAGAAACAAAAATGAAAGTTTTTTATGCACTTTACAAATCTAACATCACCTTATAAAGAACATTTCGTTGTTTTGATCCACATGAATGAAATTCAGAGACTTGGTCAAGCAGGCAAAGGTTCCTCCAACACTGGTTTACATCAACAGAAGTAAATTACCAATTCATTCATAACCAAAAACAACAAAATAAAGCTAATAAATGCATTTTGTGCCTGCGGGAGAAAAAAAAAGTTTCTCATTTGGAGGCGAAGGATCATCTTTTCAAAGTTCAGCATGTTTATGCTTGGGAAAAAAAACTATTATATTGGTATAACTCGAGGAACAAAACTGCACTTTCACCTATATAAAACCAATGTGAAAGAAATGCCAAATAATATCATAAATATATAGATAAATGGAAAGAGAGGGTTGCATGCAACAGACCTTTAGTTTGGCCAACAACTGGTGCCTTGGTTGGTACATCAGGAAGCTTAAGACCCTTTACTTCAAAAACCTCACCTTCCTCAAGAGCATTAGTTTCAGGCTTTTCAGCTTGGTCATGTCGTTCAATCCCTGTGTTTGCTTCTTGTGCTACTGGAGCAGGAACTGCTGGCAAAGTTTGGAGTGTAATCTGACAAGGAAATTGAATTGATCAGAAGCAGTATATAAATTATTAAACCATTTGATGAAACAAAATTAAGAATTGCTTGCTTTCTCAGATTCTACAGTTGAGAAGTTAAGACAGCTTGGACCAGGTAAATATACCAAAATCCCCAGCTTAAGTGAGAAAAGGGGAAAGGACAACTGGAATAAGATGTGGAAGTTTAAATGATCTAACCTAAATTAAAAATTAGTTAAGCACAAACTTTATGCTTAAGCCACAGAAACATAGAATTTCTTAAAAAAATCATAAGAACAATAAATAGACTTTTCTTTCCATGCATCACTAAATAGAGAAGACACTAATTAGATGGTATGTGGAAAAAGAAAAAAAAGGTAGAAAAATAAAAGAAAGAATGAAAGAAACCTTGCTAATCTATTCAGTTAAAAACATATGCAAATTGGTAATCCTTGAATATATAGAAAGAAATCTGTGTAAATTCCTGAGATATTGTAATCCATCGATTGAAGAAGTTCTTGAGCATACCTCTGTTTCTAAGTTCTCAAATTCTGCCAAAACATCTTCCTCATCTTCTGCTGATAAACGCTCCCCCAGGATTGCATTTATTTCCTTCAACAACAATGAAGAATAAAATGTCATGATCTAAAAAAACCTTAAAAGGTATTTAGGTATTCATGGCATTTCAAAATATAAGCAGCTGCAAATAAACAAAATAAAAACATTATTTGAATGGCTTTTAAAAAAATCTTCCTACAAGCTAAATGCACTCATCAGTCCAACAGCATGCAATGAAACATATCTTATGCAAGAAAAATCAAGACAGTAAAATCTTGATGTGAGCTAAAACTCAAATTTGATAGAACATATCTACAAAATAAATTGCTATAACAAATAATATTATACTTTCACCACAATGCATCAGAATACAAAAGGGCAGAAGAAAGCACCGGGGAAAGTCTAATTGAAAGCAATAAGGTTAAGAAGTGTGCCATTTGGGCACCAGTTACAACTTGGCACCTGACAGAATGAATTGAGGGGCAAGAACAGGCAAATAATAATAATTTTGTTAAACTATAAAACAATTATAAACTAATAGCATGGCTTGGGTCGCTATGATCCTTTTTAACTTTACAATGCACATGGATAATAGTGAAAGCATAAAAAAAAGGAACATGTTTCTACACAACTCTAGTAGATAAGGCATATGGGATAAATTGGGAAGAAAATAAAAACAATGGAAGAAAATGAATATGAGAATCAGAAGGTGACAAACTTTGAGGCTAAGGCTTGCCACTGACGTCTTACATCATGGCATATACACTTTTGAACCAAAAACATTTCGCTATGCCTTAACAGAATTAAATATGTTGAATGTTCCTTAACTATTTTTGACGAAATTAAGATACAAGGAAGCAAGCATGACAACGTATGTTATAGACTTATAGGTGAGATCAAAACTCATGAAGGCTCAGCTAAGAGGAAAACTAAAAGCGCAAACCCTCATAGAAAAAGGATCGCTATTAGACTTACATCTTGGTACGCCTTTGCCTCAGCTGAATCTCCCATCAACTTTTGCACATCATCCAAATTTATTTCATTTTGAATGGCTTTAATAGCATTATTCCCAGCTTTCAAGCTTTCATAAACAGCCTTCTGTTTGCTTGTCAATTCAATGTCTGCCAACTAAAGAAAACAAGAATTACTCCAAAAATGTAGCTATCTAAATAAAACACAAATCATGAAAAGATACGACTTATCCACACTGAAAGTTGTGCACCATGTATATTTTTTTAACATTTCAGCTGAAACTAGTGTTTAATTTAAACACAAACAACATACTTGCTGCTCAACATTGATAAGCCAAGCATCAACTTGTTTCAACAATTCTTCTTGTGCTTTCTTCTTCTTCAGTGCAAGCAATGCCCTATCTTTCCTCTTCTCTCGAATAAGATCTTTCACCACTTGCTTCTCAGCTTCAATCACAGTTTCAAGCTGAAGAGCAAAACATGATCAATAAATTGAAACAGAATTTGGGTTTATACATGATCTCACTTCTGCAGTCAAAAAACTAAGCTTCTAGTATGATTTACAAATAAAATGTTATGCTATGAAGTCAATCAACTTTCATATGCAAACATCAAATAAAAAACCCAAGAGACTATGATCACGTTTTCAACTTGGTAAAGAACATCAGAAACCAGAATATTACAAACATATAGTCAGAACACCAGAAAACACAAAAGCGAAATCAATATCCCTCATAAAATCTAAACTCATGACAATTCTGATTATTACTTAAACAAGCGTGTAATTAATTATGCTCCATAAAAGCACGAAAACACAATTGCCAAAACACAAATGAAAAATATTCAATCCAATTGAGAAGAAAGATAGAACAAGAAGAGAATCACACATCTCAGTAGAACCACATAAATCTAATGATTTTAATATCTTAAACTGCACGATAACAAGGAAAAGTACAAAACCTTCTTCACAGAAATCCAGAACCGCCTAAATTAATAAGATCAGGTGCTCAAAAGCATTCAAATTACATCAAGACCAAAAATTTCTCTCAATTGGATGAAAAAAGGTACAGATTCTCACAAATAATCACATTAAAATAATAAAAAATTCAACATGGAATCGAGAAGCACCTGTTGCTGGTATTGGCCTAGCTTGCGACGCTGGGTTTTCAGGGAGAGAATAGCGCGATCTACATCGGTGATCTTGGGCTTCTTCACGAATATGTTCCCCATCTCCTCCCCAAAATGGCAACCCTAACCCAGACCGAAACCTAATTTAAATGGGGGAAGCGAAGGGGGAGCTGCTCGGCGTTCAATCGGAATTGTTTTGCTTGATCTAGTTGGCAGATCCGGTGTACGATACTGGACACGGAGAAAGGGAAAAAATACTCAATCCGATAAAGACACGTGGTCTCGCAATTTGTTGCGTTCAATGTCACCAAAGATTTTGATGCTTTTTAAATAAACTAAGTTTTACATGAATTAAAAGAATAATAAACTAAAGAGCTTTTTTGTTTCCGGTTATGAATGGAAAGGAGTGCGGAAGTAATGGAAATTAGGGGGAGGATTTAAAATGAAGAATGTATTTAGTTAATAAGATATGAGAGGGTAGTTATTTAAGAAAATAAATAAATAAAATAACGAATATTTTTAATTATAAAATTTTTTCAATATTATTATTTTTAATTTTATAATTAAATATTTGAATAAAATATTTTCACTTTAATTGTTAGTTATTATTAAAATTATCTATTTCATTATTATCTGATTCATATTAGTATTTTAATTATTAATTATTATTATTATTTGAATAAAATTATTATTTTAATGGTTAGTTATTAGTGGAAATTACCAAAAAAATTCCCTAAGTTTGCAATATGGCCAAAAATACCCCGTTAATTTCGAAATACCTAAAAAACCCTTCCTTTTAAAGAAAATGTTTTTCAAACTCCCAAAGAATTTCAACGGAGGTTAATGGAGTTATATTTGAATTTTTTGGACGAAATTACCCTTTCTTGCATGGGAAGTCGTTACACTGGAACTTTTGAAAACTGGAGCATTTTCCTTAGGGTAATCCCAAGAGACGTCCGTATACGCTTTTCTTCTCGACTGCGCCTCTTCGGCTTTTCCCTTTCCGAAGTTGTCCCTCCGTAGACATCATCCGTAACTTCAGTGCTCAAGCTTCTGAATCACTCGTGGCAAGTATTCAGCACTTCCTCAGTTTGCCGTCGAAGGTATTGAAGAAGTTGTCATTTGGTTTTATTTGAAGTACTCCGTCACACAGAGATATTTGTCGGTTTTCTTTTGTTGTTCTGTTTTTATTGGAAGATCTTGAAGGCTGCGGGGGGACCTCTCTGATAGGGTTTTGTTAGTGTGAAGGGAGAATTGTCGGATAAGGTTTTCTTTTATTTTACATTTTTGTCTGTGTATACCATCATCGAAAGAGTTTTTCGATTGTTTTGATTTGTGTGATGGTTGTAGTGTGCGTTTCCCTTTCATTTGATGAGGTTTCCGTCTGTAAAATGAGGTTTCCGTGTAAGAAATGAGTTTTTGTTTAAAACCTTCTGTCTCCGTTTAAATTGTTTGGTTACCGTTTAAGCAGCGAGGTCACCGTTAAACAAATGATATCTCTATTTAAGATTTGAGTTTTGCCCTTAAAAACGTACTTAAACCGAGGTCTTTGTTTAACAAGTGTTGTTATTGTTGCAGTATTGTGATTATGGCGATAAATCTAGTCAACGGGAGATGCTACTTAACACCGGGGTAGAGACCTTGGCGGAATTGAAAGTCCACATGACCTCCCGAAATTGGGAGATCATCCAAAGGACACCATTTGCTGCATTTACTGAGGTGGAAGCTATATTCCAATAGAGGGCCGTTGTGGATTTGCTTCTACAGATGTACGATGGCCGCACCAACAAATTCAGGATTGGGGCGAGCATACTGAGCTTCAAGCCTGAGGATATGGCTCTCGTTCTGGGTCTGCATTGCGATGGAGACGTGGTCCTGCTTAAGAAGAAGAAAACACCGTCAATTTTAGATGGAAGGTATTTATCGAAAAGTTACGAGAAACACCCAGACTCCATCAAGGCCACTCTTCAGCGGCTTGTTGGACAGAGGGGGGAAGAGGAAGATTTCGCGAAACTCTTGATAATGTACCTTATGGGGACAATCCTCTTCCCAAATACGTCATGCTCGGTGCCCAATTGGATCGTTGTTTATGTCGACGATCTACCTGGCATAGGGTGGTACGCATGGGCGCAGGCGATGCACAAATGGCTTATGGAGGACGTTCTACAAGCTGCAACTCGAGTGCAAGCCAGATACGCAGAGGGAAGATAAACACGGGGTACGTTAAGGATTGCTCGATCGCGCTGAGCATCTGGTTTTACGAGCTGACCGGAACCGGGAGGAAAGTCCGTTTCGGGAAAACCCCAAGGGTGCTGTGCTACGGTGAAAGTACTTACCGAAAGCATGCGACGATAGAAACTAGTTAGTCAGCTCTCGAAGGAAAAGAGGTAATAAATCATGAACAATGTGTTTAAAATGAGTTGTTAAGGTTTAATTATAGCCTTTCCCGTTTAATAACTTCCGGTTGTGTTTAACGTTTGGTGACTTCGTTTAAATTGTTTGTTTCTACATTTAACATTTTGCGATACCGTTTATGTATATACGTCAAATGTTTAAATACGTTTGTTTTTTATTAAATTGAATGATTTGACTGAGATTGTTTTCTTTGCGCATGTTAGTTTCCTGAGCTGGTCCCGGCGAATGCTGATGAGGAGATATTCGTTCTGGCCAACCGGCGGAGCGATGCTATTGCTCCGGAACCACTTGCACGAAGGCAAGTGGAGAGGCCAACCTCTTCCGTGCGTGCTCGACAACATCGTTCCCCCACTTCCAACCCAACACGCAATCCTCGGCGTCAGGTAAGCCCTCCCCTACCCCGCGAGATGGTAACACGCCCTCGGCCGCGATAAGACAGTCCCCCCAATCGCCACGGCCCCCCCGACCACTGCAGCCCCCTCCACGGCAGTAGGCCACAAAATCACTTTCGTTTTTTTACAGGCGTGCCAGGTGATGATGATCGCTTTCCCCTAACTTATCGCACGGGTTGAGGCATTGGAGTCAAGGTTTCAATCGACTGCACCATCTGGCCAAATAAATGAAGTGTCCGGGATGGAGGAGGCGTCGGCCCTTGGTAATGACGACTTTATCGGGATGGCCATTCCAAGACGGCCACGTTTGAAGAGGCTTGAAAAAAGGCAAAAACAATAATGCCTCTCTGTCCACCACCGGCCGATGATGAAACAATAGTAGCACCATCGGCGGCTGATGCTGTTGTTGGGGCCGTTGGCGTTGATGACGTGCCCGTCGCGGTGGAGAAGATCGTCGACGCCGTTGGCATTGTCGCATTTGAGGAAGCCTCCGAAATACCGGTCCTGGTAGAGCCGGCGGCGGACAGTTTTGCATCGAGGGTGGTGGCCATAATCCCTGAAGAAGAAGAACCAGCCGAGAGTGTGCCTCCCCTTGATGATGTTGCGTTGGCCACAGTTGAGAAGACCGTTGCATCTATTATGAAGGAACTCCTCCCCACGGAGGGACGGGCGACCGAGAATGCTGCATCCAATATAGGCGCGATCCCGCAACAAAAGAAACATCTAAGGATGATCCCAATAAAGCTGTTAACGTGGGCAAGGGAACGTCACCAAAAACAAAACGAAAGCTATGATCGTTGCCAACCAGCAATATGAAGAGGTTCGGAAAGACTTCGTTCCGAAGAAGAAAAAATACGCTGGTGTATCGCAACTTGGCATACTCGAGCAGGAGTTTATCAAGATCTTCCCCAACTTCCCCATGGACACGTAAGTATGATAGTTTTTCTGTTATTGTTTACATATAGATGTTCCCATTTAAGTTTTTTCTTTCCCGTTTAAATATAGGATTTACCATTTAAGATGGTGCTTTACCATTTAAATTTCCACGTTACTGTTTAACAGTATGCGTTCTTGTTTAAGAATATATGGTTCCCACTTAAGGTTTTGTGTTATTATTTAATTATATCTGTGTCCGTTTAACCGCTGGACCGTCGTCTGGAGGAATGATTATGTCAGCATCACACGGGCCAACCTATTCATACTGCTCGACGGGAAGGAGATGGTTACGGATGATGTGATGGACGCCTTCGTGTGCATAATACAAGACTCACTGACCAGAGTACCATATCCTTATATAAAGCATGCTGCCATTACACTACCACTGGCATTGTTATGTCGAAGCAGGAAGACGCACATGAGACGACTTTAGCTATGGTCGGAGATGCCACCAAAGTCGTGCATAATGTTGACATTGCTATCCTTCCCATAATCATGAATGACCACTTCCATGTCGTGGTGCTCGACAATAACAACAAAGAGTACAGGCATTACACTTCATGCCGAAGTGAAGAATACGATGGGCCCTTCGCTTTTTGATTCCATCCAGTTTTGCAGCAGCAAATACTTCTTTTGTTGCGAGCTCATGAAGGAAGTCCTCGAAGAACCACTCCAACTCTTCATTACTGGAGTAATGTGGACAGGATGAAGGCCCTACAATGGGGGAATCAGTAGCAGTAGCGGGAGACACAGCGGGAGCAGCGGTGGACACAGCGGGAGACACGGCGGAAGACACAGCGGGAGCCGGAGCAGCTCTGTCCTTCCTACTGGACGACGGACAGAGTTGCTTGTACGCCAACTCAGCAGCGAAGTTTTGGGCCTGCTTGGAACTTGTCGTAGGCTCAGTACTTGAGAAGGAGGTACCACCAACCGACACCGTCGTCACAAATGCGGGGCTGTGGCTGGAGCCTTCCCTGACGGTGGAGTATTCGGGCGAGGGCAGGCACTTCTTCTGGCAAAGCTCGTTGAGAAGAGACTTATACATTTTCTTCGTTCTTGATATATCTGGATGTTTAACTTCGTTTCAGCGGCTTGTTTAAATAGAAATATGGATCTTTGGCGTTTAAACTCTCTTCTCAAATTCCACGCTGAATTTAATGAAAGCAATTGCCATCGGTTTTCGATGAAGGTGGTAACAGTGATCGATGAGGTGACATCTGACGGTTGGAATTCAAATATCAAATTAATCGTGCCTAAGTAGTAATAAATTTGAATTGATTTTATTCTTTCCCAATGACATGGCCTCATCATGATTGCGTACTTGTGTTCATTGAACGGCTATACTATTGTGTGCTTGACTTACGCTGTTTAATGTTTCACTATATTGCTTAAAGATCCAGGACTCTGTTTACACATAAGCTTCGCTGTGTAAATTACGATGTCTCCGTTTAACATCATTTGTGTTACCCGTTAAAAATAACTGTTTCCGCTTAACATTCAGTGACCTTATTTAAGTTGCGAAAAATATATATTAAATTGGTAAGTTATCTGTTTAAATATAAAAGGTAAACACGCTAAACTTACTTGTTCCCCTTCAATAATTAGTTATCTACAATGATGAAAGTTAATAAAACGATGAACGTTGGCATCTGTCTGCATTAGTGCAGCGCATGCATGTTTGCACGGGATAGCATAAACTTGCCATCTGCGACATGAGTTCAAGTGCAAGCGCTCCCAGATTCGGAATTCATGGCAACACTTCAGTTCAAACGAAAACGATCAATATTTAAGCGGGAACACTACTTGTTAAATGGTAACTACAAATAGAGTGGTATATTTTAAACGGAGAATGGAATACGTAAACGGTAACACAATAAGTTACACGGGAACTCAGGTTTTAAACGGTAAACTCATAGAAATAAACATGGAATGTTATAATTAAACAATAATTATCGTATAGAACTAGATAAACATAATTGAGAAGAAATTTACAGATGCATTCTTTGTTTTCAAATGTACAACAGTTTTGTCTTTGTTATTTTAAATTCAATACATTCCTTCCCAATTTCATGTCTTCTTTTATACGTCACGTTATCCACTGAAGCACTCTTTGTTTAAAAGCAGGGGTCACTTGCAATGCCTACTCTGCGTCAGTCTCATTGCAACATCTATAATTTAAACGGCTATGTTCTAATGAACCACTGTATGTATAAACGACTATGTTTCCATTTTAACATTCAGTGAATATGGTGAAATGTGAATGGATTCCAAAAATGAAGTCGTCTCTATTTAAATTACAAATACCAGGAACAGATGTCTCTTATCTGTGGTTAAAGTGTGTTTCTTGCATACTATTATTCGTTCAACGCATGTATTTTTTAATACTTCTCATTCTTTGCAGCAATGTTCAATTGTAACATTTAAGTGTTAGTGTTTCTCTTCAGTGCTAAAGTACTCACTATTTACAATACCATGCCTATGTTTAAAACATTACCTTTACCTTTAGAATGTAGGCTTGCCGTTTGCGATTCAGTTTCTCTGTTTAACTGTATGCGTTACCGTGTAACAAGTAGAGTCACCGTTTAATAATTCCGTCCACGTAATAATATTTATTAGACGAAGTTCCATAATTTTAGCTCCTTCATTCAGAAATTACAGTAGTTTCATAAGTTAGCAGATTAATACCCATAAGGTTTATTATTTACAAAATGACAAGTAGGAGAACATAAACTTTCACTCCGCCCTTTTCTTCTCCTCCAAAGCTTGGAGCAGCTTTTGTACACGTGTCTTTCGAGTTTTGCTGTTAGTTTACGGACCAGTTATTCGAAAACCCACTCCACCTTTTCACCGCTGGAGTAATCACCACTGCCTGAAGGCCCTGCAATGGAGACCTCTAGGTTTTAGAAGAAGCAGACATTTTTAAAACATTCATATGGAAATCTTACGGTTCGAAGTGCCCTCGTTGCTGTCACCTCAGCAGCAGCAGCAACGGGGGGCAAACTCATCTTCTCACTGGTGGAAGGATAGAAGTGTTTGTACACCACCTCAGCGGCAATGTTCTCGGCAACCTTGGCACTCTTTGCGAACTCAGTGCCAGAGAATTTGGTACCATCAACAGTCACCATCGCGATGAAATCGGGTTGTGGTCGAGGCCACCATTCTTGATGGTGGAGGACTCCGGTGTGGGTCGGTGCGTCTTCTGGCAATACTCATTCAGAAGTGTCTTATACATTTTGTTAGGTTCTGGATATATCTGGATGTTTATCTTCTTCCAGTCTCTTTTTAGTGTTGGTGAAAGTAATTGCTATTGGTTTTCAATTAAAGCGGTTACTATGGTCGATGACATTTATACCTACGTATTGAATTCACATATCAAATTGAATTTAAGTAACTACTAATAAATTTCGACTAATGGGTTGCATTTCCGCTGAAGGGTTGCAGTAATTAAGTTTTCTCGACATAATTCAATTCATTATTTCCCAATGACGTGGCAGATTTTTTAATGTAATCGTCGAATGTCTGTAATATTTTATAGTTGACTTGCTTTGTTTAACTTCGCATTGCATTGTTTAAATATCAATGACTAGGTTTAAAACGTTATTAGAACTGTTTAAAATTCGACCACACTGTTTAAATATATGCGTTACCCCTTAAGAATAATAGTTATCGTTTAACATTCGGGGCCTAGGTATAAATATATGCGTCCCTGTTTAAACATCAAACGTTTACACTGAAACAAATTTTGTCCCTTCAAAAGTTATTCCTTTACAATGCCTAGTCAGCGAATGGTTTTATTGCAAGATCTTCGATTGTAACCGGATGCGTGGCAACGGCTGCAATGTAACTCGCGGACATCAAACGCTTGCGACTCGATCTTCCTTCATCTAGGATGCCCAGGTTGCCTTCTCGTCGCAGACGGCCGCAACCGCAGATAAACATTGGTGTATGGGGAATGGGGAATATAGCTTCCTTATACGCCAGCTTGTAAGTGTCAACGGTGAAGTAGCCGCTAATAAAACGATAAAAGTTGGTGTCAGTCTGCTTATTGCAGCGCAAGCGTGTTTGCACGGGATACCATAAACTTGCCATCTGCGACATGAGCAAGTTCCACTAGCAAGATCTATAGAGTTGCTGCACTAGTCAATCACTTCGTAGCGATCATCGACACAGCGACCAACATGAAGACTTCGGCTGTCCTTAACCAGCGTCTCAACCTTCGAATGTATGTCCGGTCATAAGTAGGTCTCCCATTTGTTCGCTTGCTCACGGCGAGTACATAACATGGGCATCAGCTTGAACCTGTCCAACGAAGATCAGAAATCTCAAAGACATTTAAGAGAAGATACGGATATTTAAAGGGAAACCCATATGCTTAAACAGTATTAGAATAAACTAAATGGTGATACCGAAAGTTAAACAACTAAACTGATATTTAATCAAAGACAGTGCAATTTAAACACAAAAAACGATATGTAAAGGATAAGGGCAAATCGTAAGCATTACATAGAATCAAAATTCGAATACCTTATGGCGTCGACCATTTTTGTTATCGGTAAATGTCGAGCTTCTTTGATCCACGCATTGAACGACTCCACGACATTTGAATACATCTCACCCCAGCGTTCACCTTTGAACAGATAATTCTACCAGTGTAACATATCCGACTTGTGAATCAACCACTGATAGGCTTCGGGTGATGAGGCCTGCAGTTCATTGACGGTGTCATCGTATTCTTTAGCCGTCGATACCCACGCAATACGAAAGTATATGGACCAGCACTCCTCCCTCAATGCCTTCCCATGTCTGACATTGGTTTTCATAAAATTGGCCTCCAACTGTCGAAGGCAGTAAGCATGTGGAGATGAAGGGAAGACTCTAGCAATAGCGTTCACAACGCCCTTTCACCTGTCAGACACGAATGTAATTATCTCTTCGTAATCTCCTTCGCTGTATAAAGTATCACCTAACTTGGAAATGAACTACGTCCAATTGGCATCGGTCTTGTTGTCGACAATGGTGAAGGCGACGTGGAAGAAGCCATTGTTCGCATCTTTGCCTGTGGCACCCAACAGAGTACCCCGATACTTTCTAAAGAGGTGGGTACCATCGATACAGCAGTGGCCTGCATGCCCTCTTGAATCCTACAATGTACACGCTGAAAGAAAAGAACGCACGTTTAAATCGCTCGCCGTCTCTTTCCCCAAACGCAATGCTGCCGGGGTTCGTCTCAAATACCTTGTCGACATACCAAAGCAACAAATCCGAGCTGGCAATGTCGCTGCCGTCGAGGACCACTAGGGCATGTTCTTTTCCCAACCAAGCCTGATTGTATGGAATGTGGACACCATGCTCCCGCAACATGTCCTTTTGAATGTGGATGGCCTTGTACAAGGGTCGGTCGTTAAGCTGCTGAATCACTCGTGCGCTTACCCATTTTTTGGACGCTTTCGGGTGTGACGCCGAGCCAAATCCACCACCGTAAGTGTGCGACGGGTCAATTGTCTTGATTCTGTAAGTGTTTGATTATATTCCTTTGATGCGTGAACGCGCCATTGACAACCATCGGCAGCGCATTCCACAGTGACCCGGTGTTTTTTGTTCTTTACAAATTTGAAGTCAAAATTCTGTTTGATGGCAAAATTCCGAAGTGCGTCTCTGAAATGGTCAACTCTTTGAAAACGTTGTCCGATGTCCAACGACAACACTCCTAGATTCCGAATTCCTGTCAACACTTCAGTTCAAATGAAACCGATTGGGATTTAAGCATGAACTCCATTTTTTTAAACGGTAACTACAAATATTAAACGTTAACAAAGATATTTACACAAAAACTAATAATATTTAAACAATCACGTGACAACTTAAACGGGGAAGTTAAATTTTAAACGGGAACTTGATTCTTTTTAACGGAGAAGGGAATTATTAAACAATACCTAACATACACACCTACATAAATGTTTGAGAGAAACACATTACCATGAGGAGAACTCGTTTTCAGTAGGATGCGATGGCACGTCATCCGTCTCGACAACAAGATCGACTACACCGCCTTTTAAGATGGAGAAAACATGACACATGCGCTGGAAGTCGACCTCTTTCTCTATCGGACAAACCGTATTATGTCCATCGGGTGTGATAAACTTCACCCTCACACGGGAAATATCGATACCCCATCTCTGACATATCTCAGCTAACACTGACTCTCAAGCAGTTAATGCCGTGAACATCAGCCTCGTCCCTCCCCGTTGTATCTAGCAATAGCACAAAAACTCTCCATAATATCGGCAAATGGGCAGACCTCGGATTGAACAAATCAAATGAGAAGAAGAAGATGTAATTCGCCTTCTAAACTTTCTTTCACAAAAAGCCAGCATGAAGGGGAAAAATCCCACAATTGTATGCATTAAGGGCGGACATGACACGATGTGATCGGGCGGGTTTTTTTCCCACCATTTCCAAGGGCAAAAAAGGAATTTCATAACAAGAACACATTTGAAGTGACGGATAGGGGGAAGAAGGGAAGTAAACTATAACGGAGGGGCTGTCCGAGATGTGCAAAAGTTAGAGGGGGTTTTTACGAAGTTTCGAAATTCGCGAGGGGTGAACAGTAATTTTTCCTAGTTATTATTATTTTAGTTTCATTATTATTTATTATTAAAATTATCAATTTAATTATTATTTGAGTTATATTATTATTTTAATTATTAGTTATTATTATTTGAATAAAATTATTATTTTAATTGTTGGTTATTATTATCTATTTAATTATTATTTAGTATTAAAAGCTGTAGCATCTCACTATAGCAAATACTGTAGCAATTTACCACACCAATGTAACAAGTACGGTAGCAATTTTATTGTAGCATTGTACTGAAAATCACTATAGGAAAACCGGGGTCTCGCCCCTGGTTTTATCTAAGTCTATGGGCTCCTTCCTCTATAAAAGGAGCCCCCTTCTTGTAATGAAGGGCATACTTACCCTATACCAATAAAGAATCCCTTTATTTACATTTAGTCCCTAATCCTCCCAACCATCCTCCAATCCTCTAAACCTTTCTCTGCAAGTTCAAGGGCGTCCCTGTTCATCCCTGGTATCCGAGCCGAGATTCGACTCCTAAAAGGTAAGAATGAATTTTTCGGTGTAAAACCCTTAACGGGATCCCCAACATGTAGACAAATAGAAAAGTTAGTGATTGCTCTATGATTCTCTGTCCTAATAATTAAAAAAAAAAAAACTAAACATGCACAAAATCTATATGAGTCCATATAAGGGAAAGAACTGATCGTAAAGATTCTTGTTATTTGAACTACTAGAAAGAACAAACAGTACCCATAAAAAGATAGGAGGTCTGTGCTGGGAAAACGTGTCTGTAGGTAAGTTTAAGCAACAGGACTTGAACGATCGTCCCTCATAGTTCCCATATGAGGACTCAAAAACTTAAAACTTGTAAAACATAAAACTTGTTAATTTAAGGACTGAGACATAAGCAGTTACGTCTTGAATTTGTCAAATTACATGAAAGGGATCCTGTTTCTTTATAAGATTATATCCAAAGTTCTTTTGTTAATTTCTTTCTTAGAAATTTACTTTATTTAAAAAAAAGGGATATATATATAATTACATGCAAAGTTATTTATGGTTGCATTGATGGATTTGATCTTTAAAAAATTAGTCATATTAGAAAATCAATTAACCAAAATAGAAATTATTATTAGAAATATAGATTATCTCAAAAATAGCATAGATAAGTTAAAAAGTAGTCATATAGACATAGATGATATTTGTTTAAAAATAAACAATGTCCAGTTAGGATATGGACCAAAAATGAGAAAACCAGTTTCTGCATTTAGAGTTTGGACAGAAGAATAATTGAAAAAACCATATGAATATAGGTTAAAATTTCTTCGAAATATAAGATGAAAAGTATCTTGAAAAATATTTGATAGATGAAGAAAAAATAAGTAAGTACACATTAGCAGGAAAAAAAAAAAGACAAAAATTAGAATAGTTACATGAAGTAGAAGAATACCTAAATTATAAATAGCAATTAGAAGAAGAAGAAAGAACAATATATATGCAAACACTAATTATCCGTAGATGGCGTAAAAATCATATGGATCATTTAAAAAATTGGGAACAAGGGTTAATAATATAATATGAGCACATAGAAGCCTGTGTATGCTAAAAATGCCCGGATATAGTCTTGAAAAAGAAATAGAAATGCAAGAAGAAATATTAAAAAAGGTAGAAGAAGAATATCATAAGAAACTACTCGAACGAGGAACCCTTACAAATATGAAAAAAATGAAAAGCTTTAGAGGATTTTTAATAAGAATAAGACATAGAATAGGATATTTAAAAGATTTAAAAAGATTAGAGATAACTAATGCCAGGATACACATTAAAAAGAGAGATAGAAATAGTAGAAGGAAGAATAGAAATCCTATTAGTTAACTATTTCAAACTAATTAAAGAAAGACAGTTTAGTAAACTACCAGAGAAAAAGAAGAAATAATCTCACAACAACAAGAATTAACCAATTTAAGGGAATTATTAAAGAAAAATATCTAAAATAGTAAAAAACATAGATAATATAAGAAGATTTCCTATCTTCAAAAGAAAGCATACCAAAAGAAAAGAAAAAATATTAACACCAGAACAACAGCTAGAATTAGCAAAAAAACAAACTAATAACTTCTGGTTATACTTTAATACATCTTGGATTACTAATATTTGGAATAGTAGGAATGCATAGAAAATGATTAGGAGTAAAGTTACTAGCAAGTCTAGTAGATCTAAGACAAAAAGATTCTATGACAAATGCAACTATAGAATCAATAGAATTAGATATGAATGAAGAACCTGAAATAGTATATATGACCCCAAACTTTATTGTAACTTTGGAAACTTTCTACAAATATATATAATTAATTATTTTATTCAAAGGATATAACATGTCTACTAATGCCTCTAATTTAATAATATATAAAATCTTTACAGGACAGATATCCAATACTAGTGATGTTAAATATATCTTAAAACTAGAAAACTCCAAAAATTATTAATAACCCAAGGTATAAAAGCAATACTCGGAAAATATTACTCAATAGAATTACTAGAAAATACTGAATGGAATATAAAACTAGTACTAATAGAGCAAGCTAGTTATCCCAATTTGGCTGAATATTTTGAAAATCAAGATGGTAGTTGTAGTATAAAAATGAATAATAAAAATAAAGGCGTGATTATTGAAGAAATAAGTGAAGAAGAAGAAACATGAAGGATTATTAGAAACAGAAAATTTGGATGAAATAGAAACCTATCTAGGACCTTTGAGAAAGTACTTAAATAAAAATAATACTGGAAACATAAGTAACCAGATTAAAGAAAGAAAAGCAAGATGGTTAATTTATGTAATAAGATATATCAGATATAAGATCCAAGTAAGAGAAAATGGGGAATACCTATATAGAATAAAAACTAAAACTGTACAACCTAATGGAAAGATAAAGTATAAGGAAGAAAAAATGCCCTATAAAGAAATCTTTAATGAGGACCATGAAAAGAAACTAGAACATATTAGAAACCTTAGAAGATGGCTAGAAACACAATATAAAAACATAGAAAGCTGCTATTGTTAAAATGAAAAAATTGATAGAAGAAAGATACCCAGGATATAACTGGAAAATAGATTTTGAAGAATTACCAGAAGATATAGATGATGTAGAATTTGTGATAAAATGCAGATATACCCAGCATAATTATATAAATAATGATGAAGTATATGCATACATTGAAGATAATTTGGTAACAGAAGTTCTACCTAACGAAGTAGAATTTGAAGAAATTATAAAACAATTAAATGAAATAGATATTAATGAGATTCTAACAAACATGGAAGACAGTAATCACCAGCAAGCATCTACCTGTAGTAGTAAAATATATGCAGAATCTACTTCTACAGAATAAACAAGTAGAACAACACAACCATTACAATATTCCACAAAACACGAATTTAATGAATATCCAGAACAAGGTTATTAAAAATTTAGAGGAAGAGGGAAATCAGATCCACTTGAAGTAGTAAGGACTATGCCAAAACCAAATAATGAAGGAAGCATGTTAGTATTAAGCACAGTCCACCCTAAAAAATGGGCAAAATTTATAGATAGATGGGAATCGGATGCTATAACTGCAATAGAAAGAATCCCACACACATTAGATCCTTTAGGAACCACAAATTTTATAGAAAACTTATTAGGAACAACTGCTAGATAATTACTCAATAGTTGGAAGATAAATTTTTGAAATGAATATAAATATATGATATAAATGGCAGACAATCCATATAATGTTACAGGTCAAATCAGACAAATAATTTTAGGAACTAATCCTTCCAGAGGAGACACGGTTTTACAAGATATAGCTGCAAGAGACCTGGAAAGGCTTCAAATAAATAATTTTAGTGAAATAGTAAAATATAGCCAGATGTATATAACTTTAGCTGTAAAAACAGGAAAAGCATTTGCTAGTAATGAGTTAACAAAGAGATGGTTTAGTAAATTACCAAAACCTCTAGGAGAACTGATATATAAAAACTGGAAAGAAAAAGGGTATGAAAACTTAACAGGAATAGGACCAGCCATAATGTTTAAGTTTAATTTTCTCATAGAGAAATGTTTAGAAGCTGAAGCTAACAGACAAATTTGAAATTATAGTTATTGTAGCCAAATATATGTGCCTACTATAAGCAGAGAATATAGACAAAATAAAGATTAAAAAGAAGTCAATATTATAAAAAAGGAAGGCCAAGAGCTAATCATGTTAAAAAATTCAAATGGCATAAACCACCAACAAAATGCAAATGTTATTTATGTGGAATAGAAGGACATTATGCTAAGGAATGTAGAAATAATAATGTGAAAAAAGAAAAATTTATATCAGAACCTAGAAATGCAAGATGAAATTGATATAGTAAGTATTGCCAGTAATGATAGTGATGTTTGTAGTATATATGAAAATGATGGACCCAATTTCACTGAAGACCTAGATACATATAAAAACCTAGTAGAATTTTAATGGAACACACAACTTTAACATACAATTTAGATAATAATCCTAAATTCCTGTTAGAACAATATAACCAGGTAGAAGAATTTACAAAATGCAATCATGATTTTGAACCTTTTAAATTTAATTACAAAACTAAATATGACAAATGTTATAGATATCATGTATTAAAACATAGAGTCACTCGTAAAAATTGTGACTTATCTCTATGCAGAAAATGTGTGCTAGAATTATCTAAATTTAAATTTGAAGAATTAATGATAGAAAATACAACATCAAAATTAGATACAAATAAAAAAATAATTTCACAATTATTAAAAAGAATACAAACCTTAGAAGCAGAAGTCTCTAGATTAATGGAAGAAAATATACTTCTAAAAAATAAAGGAAAAAAATTACCCAAAACATAGAAGATATAAAAGAACAAGCATTGACAATATCTCTAGTAGATTTTAGAAATAATAATTTGTTAAATATAGACTTTCACTTAGAATTCAAGGATGGACATCAAATTACAGGAATAGGAATAATTGACACAAGAGCAAGTAAAAATTATATTATATGAGAAATAGTACCCCAAAGATATAGGGAATTATCCAATCACAAAGCAATAGTACAAGATGCCTTTGGAAATAAAATAGAATTAACAGAAAAATTAGCAGACTGTGTCGTTACCTTAAATAGTAAAAAATATAATTTACCACACACATGGATTAAACCTTTTAATAAAAATAGCTGCATACAATTTTTGTTAGGAATGAACTTTATTAAAAATCAATCAGGAGGCATAATGATATAAGGAGAAAAGGTAATTATTTTTAAGAACGCCAATCAGATAATGACTACCCCTATGATAAAAGAAATAAGATGTTTAATGGATACAAATAATATTCCCTTAGATGAAGAACAAGATGTAGAAACCCAGATAGAATTAAACCAGTTAGAACCTTTAAGGCAAAAACTAAAGCCACTCTTAGAAAAATTAAAAGCAGACGGCACCATAGGTGAAAACCCTATTAGAAATATTAACAGAACAAAAGAAAAATGTAAATTAGAAATCATAAACCCAAACATAAGAATAATATGTCCAGTAATAAAATCTACTCCGTATGAACAAGAAGAATTTGGAAAACATATTAAGGATTTATTAGATCTAAAAATAATAACTGACTCTCAAAGTCCTCATAGGACTAGAGCTTTTATTGTAAACAAACATAGTGAGATAGTAAGAGGAAAAAGTAGAATGGTGTTCAATTATAAAAGATTAAATGATAACACTGAAGATGATAGGTATCCACTTCCAAATAAAGAAGCATTGATAAATAAAATAAGACACCCACATATATATATATATATATATATATATATATATAGTAAATTTGACTTAAAAAGCGGATTCTGGCAAGTCCAACTAGAAGAATAAATTAGAAAATGGACTGCATTTGTTACTCATAATGGACATTATGAATGGAAAGTAATGCCTTTTGGATTGAAAAATGGCCCACAAGTATTTCAAAGAAAAATGGATAATATATTCAGAAATGATAATTTCATAATAATTTACATTGATGACATATTAGTATTTAGTAAAAACGTTAAAGATCATTTACTTCATCTTAGTATATTCTTCAAATAATGCATGGACAATGGATTAGTGCTATCTGAAAGAAAAATGCAGATAGGATGTAGAAAAATTGAATTTTTATGAGTAATTATAGGACAATGACAAATAGAATTGCAAAAACACATTACTACTAGCATTTTAGAAATGCCAGATATATTAGATGGTCTTAAACAAATACAGCCATTTCTTGGAAAATTAAATTATGCAAGGAATTTTATTCAAAACCTTAGTCAGTTGGTAATACCATTATACAACAAAACGAAACAAACAGGAGAACGGAAATTTAACCAATAAGATATTAAGTTAGTTCAAAAAATTAAGGATATAGTAAGAAAGATAAAACCACTAGAACTTCCTCCTCCAGGATCATACATTATTATTGAAACAGATGGAAGAATGGGTGGATGGGCAGCGATTTTAAAATTTAAACCAAATAAACAATCATCTAAACAAGAAGAAAAAAATCATTAGATATGATAGTGGAACTTACCAAACTAAAGTAACCAGTACAGATGCATAAATCTTACCATGCATAAAAGCATTGGAAAAGTTTAAATTATTTGTTATAGACAATATTGAGTTTATGTTAAGAACAGATTGTCAGGCAACAGTTTTATTTTATCATAAAAAAATCAGAAAACAAACTATTCACTAATAGATGGCTTACATTTATAGACTACATAATGGGAAATGGTTTTCATGTAATCATAGAACATATAAAAGGAAAAGATAATTTTTTGGAAGATCAACTAAGTCAAATTATACAAGAAGGATCCAAAAATTGAGCAATTTATATAAAAGCAAAAGAAAAGAAGTCATTACAATTAGCGATCATAATGATATGATAGACATGATAAAAGAACTTCAAGAATTTAAGTGGAAAATAAGAAATAAATATCCAGCATCATACCCAAAAACAAAAATATTAGAAAATATACAAGAATTACTTGACTTTATGAAAAGAAAAGTTGAACAACAAGGGGAAAGCAACAAAACAGAAGAAGGATATATAAGAAAGAAAACAACAAAAGAAATAGTAGTAGAACTTTAAGAAGAAATAGACATTATAAACCAAAAAATAGAACAGCTGGAACAAAATACAGCAATTACTAAAGCATATAATTTCATGCAGGGAAATGGATAACTCCCAATTAGAGCCTACTTTACTCTAAATTTACCCACCTTTCAACCCGGCTCTAACCTAAAGTTCCAAAACACCCCACATATTCACCAAACAAAAACATGTCCTACTTGATAATCTATGGGTCACAAAAAATAGACCCTATGATTTTTTACATGTTATAAGAACCCTAAGTACATATTTTTTTGAAACCCAAAACCAGCATGATCTTATCCCCTACACTTCACAAAAGCCAAAGACAACCATATTCACTCCACCCGCTGTTGAGTACTTCATAGCTCAAGATCATACCATTAAAAGACTACTGACTGAAATAAAATGGAGGACTAAAGAGCAAGACACTTTTAAAGAAGAACTCCAAAAAGCAAAAGCTGAAGTTAAAGATTTGAAAGAATATTTAACAAAAGAAGAGAAAAAGCATGAAGAAAGGCTTGAACATTTTCCCAGCCAGCTACACCATATGAAACATATTATTCTAAAGAAAGTACTAAGAACCGAATATGAAGATTTTTTGAAGACACAGGAGCTGCTCAAGGAATTATCCAAAGAAGATCACATAATAAACGGATTTGGTGTGACATTAGAATCCTATCATGAACCAGTACACAAAAATCAGTCTTACTGTTGCCATAAAGGGTTTACGGTCTTCAAAGCAGTAATAAACCTCTCAATATGGGAAGATCATGAGATTTATAATAAAAAAAATTACCCTAGAGAACCAATTAAGATATGGCTTCCTATCAAAAGTCGTACTTACAAAACCAGCACAAATAAACTTCTTCAGGAACCATTGGAAGTTGACATATATCTTGAACAAATTATTCCAAAGATCAAGACACCGGTAACAATCATTATGTCAATAAACTCTATTCCGCCGGGTTATGAAATAGGCTATCCGATGATGCCAGACACTCCATTCAAATTGAGGTAGCTCTACAAACATTTCTAATCATGGAAAGAATTGACTCCTATGATTTTCAAGACAATAATGTTGATGGGTCTATAGAATAACATATGCGCTTATGGAGAGCATTCTCTTTCTTAATCACTCCTCCAAAGCCCACAAATAGAATGATAATGGAAGAAAGAAGCATGAAGGTCTATTTCCAGCAGGAATACTCAACAATTTATGTACTATTCGGAAGTATTCTTCATAATGATCCAGCGGCTACACAACATTTTAGAGATGTTAATGCAAGAGCCCTCCTATTACAAAAAGGAGATCAGCTGGACAACATTCTACCTTTGGACTACACTTCAGGAGAAGATACTTGGTCTCCCACACAAGAAATGAATCTCAACAACATGATGGAAGACTAAACTACTCCGAAACTTTTTTTCTATTATGTAGAAGTGATTTCACTGTAGCAGTACAGTAGCATAGTCCATAAGGGTAAGATAAATTCTCTTTATTAGACTAGTTTTTTTTTGAAGTATGGACCCAACTCTATGACACGTGATATCAGAGCCTTTTGAAGGCTCTAATGCCTCGGAACTTTTGATAGTAGCGGCTGGAGCAAAGATTGGCCCCACTATGACCCTTGACCTGAACATTAAGGATTATTTTAAAATTAAACATTTAAACCGGTTTAAAAATAATTAAAAAACATTGATTAAAATTAAATCATTAAAGTTAAATAAACCTAATAAAAAAACCTGGTTTATTTATTTGTATGCTTGCATTTAATTGTTGTTGTTGTATAGTGTATATTTATATTTTATTTAATTCATTATTTTTAAATATTTATTGTATGGTTATATCTTTGTATATTTGTACTTTGAAAATACAATTTTATGTAGAGTTGATACTTTGTAACACAATATAACTTTGCAATATGTAATTTTATATATTTTTATATTTTTTAATTATTTTTTACTTATTTTTTAAATTTATAATTTAAGAAAATTTATTTATTTGAAAAAATAATAAATCCGGTCCAAGCGATTCAACCGGTTAGACCGTGAACCGGTTGTTTAACTTGGTCGACAACCGGTCCGGTTATTAAAACATTGGATTAGGCTAGAAAAAGTTGTCATAGGTCTACGTGAGGATTTAGTTTCATATCAACAACAAGTGTGATGTTGGGGTTATAAGAGATTGACAAATTCTCTCTGTTAGGTCAATCTTATATGGTGTGGACTTTACCCACTAATAAGTATCATAGGAACTTTTGATAAAGATTAAGTGTGAATAACTGAAAAATCATTAACAAATGATTAATTTTATTAATCTCATGAAGTGGCATATACATAAACTTTATATTGTCAACTCGGTTTTTGTCTTCTTTTTTTTTTTTTCCATTTTTGTATAACTTGAGAACTATGATGTTCCAATTCCTCGACTTACAACTAAAAAAGTGAGCTTAAATATATATCTTTTGAGTCATTGCTTTGATTGTCCATTGTTTTTTAAGTTCACATCTTAAAATATGGCTTAGACTCCAAGTTTTGATTTCTTTATATTTATGAGTCATGATCTTGATGTCTTTTGACCTTAATGTTTAAAGACTTTTGTGTTCTATGAATATGAAGTCTTCACAACTTTGACTTTAGAAATCTTATAGATTCTTGAGTGCCTTATCCTATCGAACCTTCAATTTTTATTTGTTCATTTAGACTACATGATTTGAGGCTCTTCAATTTCCTAATAAGAGGGCAGTGATGTACAAGATTCCACCAACTATTTCACCTGGAATTCAGGGGAGTATTATTTTGATTTTTGCACATCCTCACATGCTTTGTGTTCAGAATTTATAATTTTATTGTGCTTGCATGTGTACATTGGGGATAATGTACATCTTAAGTGTGGGGGAGGGATCACTTTATACACCACTTTATTGTCTGTTTTCATTATATATGCTCATGCAACCTATGAAGGTTCACTTTAAGGTTAAGAGTTAGATTCTAGACTATAGGAGAGCTTCGAACACTAGATTTCATCATGCTCTAGTTGTCATCCAATTTTTTGAGAAATTTTTGTCCGATTGCCATTTATACACTCTACTCACTCATTAGACCTATAGAAGCTCTAGTTTAATGTTTTTGAGACTTGTTAGTAGTTGTTTTATATATAAAAAAAAAAAAAAAAAAAAAAAGATATGTATATAGTTTAGCAATTGTGAATTCTTTTCGTGTATATAGGGGGTGAAAAGAGCTACTACCCTTGATTGTATGCAGCTACTCTCATAAGTCGGATACTAGTTATGCCCTAATGAGAGAAAGAGCTATCACAGGGGATATGTGAAAGCTAGCACCCTCGGTAGAAAGAGCTACCATCGCTTAAGTGTGAAAGCCACTCGGGAGGCCGCCTGAGAAAGGGCTACCTTGGAGATTGTGTGCAGCTACTACCATTCTTTTTGCTATTATATGAGTCTCGAGCAATAAAAACTGTAAGTAGTGGACATAGAGTCGAATTGAGATGAGTTTTTCCACACACACACGCTTTCGGATTTCTTTTTCTTTCTTGTCATTGGATTGTTTTCTAGAGCATTGACTGAGCTGTTTGGTGTTAAATAGTTGTCCCCTTTTGTTATAGAATCATACTCTCATACTTTCTAGCGAACCTGAGGCCAAGCACTTATCCTTTCTTTCCTTGTAATGAATGTTTAGTTTGCTTGAGGACAAGCAAAAGCTTAACTGTGGGGGAGTTTGATAAGTGCTTGATTATATATATTTTATAATATCAGTTTATATGCATTGAGCATCACTTCTATCAGATTTTAGCATTAACAAGGTGTGTTTTGTGTTCTTTTGTGCAAACAGGGCTTTGGAGACATGACATACAGGAAGAAGCAAAGATAGGGTGTGATGACACGTTTCAAGACCATAATCAGAAGCTGTGTTCATATGCATGGGGGTGTTGCCAACTTTCGGAGGAGTACAAGTCATTACACAAATCGAAAGGGCACAAAGGCAGTAGTACGCCCATGTCCCAGCTTCCGTACAAAGCAGAAGAAGGTTCTTAAGGATTTCAAAGCATAGAAAGCCACACACCCTACCACACGAGCGTGTGCCCGACCGTGTGGACTCCAAGGAAGACTTCGGGGAAAAAGAACTGCAGCATTCACTGTAGCATTTACTGTAGCAGTACTGTAGCAGAGTATTTCACACGCCCGTGTGGAATTTCCACACGGGCGTGTGGATGCCCGTGTGGATGCCCGCGTAAAGCCCCGAATTCAAATTATAAAAGCCGCCTTATGATAATTTTTAGGGATCTTTTTGGCCACTTTCGAGAGACAAGGCGGCTAGGGCTTGGAAGGGGTTCTTGGCGGCTTTGGGAAGCTTTCCTCACCAACTTGGATCGATTCCTCCTCCGTCATAGCGTCAAGGAAGCCATCGGCGACCTAGCTTCGGAGTGGATTCAATCCAGATGTGGAAACTACCCATCAAGACTATCATCACGGATTTAAGGGGACTATTCTTTATGTCTTTGGAACTTTATTCTGAATTTATTATTTGTTTTGTGACTCGCTCCATGGAGAGCTAAACCCCTAGAGGGTATTTGGACATGTAAACCCTAGGATTCTTATTTTCATTAGATTTGCATTGTGTTTCTATTCGAATTTATCAGATTGAGTTTTACTCTTGAGTTCTTAATGCTTGTTTGTGCTTTGGATTTCATTATCAATTGCCTTGCATGTTTTATTCAATCTAGTGAAGAGAGAGATCACCGCTAGGTTTAGAATTACCAAGAGTAAAGAGGGTTGAGAGCGTGAGCCGTGAGATAGCGGAGTGTCCCCTTTCCCTTCCGACAGATATTTCCTATCTCCATATTCCCTAAGTGTCAAGCAACCATATGTGGTGTGAGGCGTCGAGAGAATTCTCCGCCGGGACCTCATAGGTGGTTAGGGATCTTCCACCTGGAGGCAGGGTTAGATCTACTTTTAGGAATTGGTCATATCTTTGGGATCTCTAGAGTTTTAAGCAGTCATATGTGGTGTGAGGCGTCGAGAGAATTCTCCGCCGGGACCTCATAGGGGACTAGTTATCGGTGACCTGGAGGCAGGGGCCGTTATACCTTTGGATACCCACGACTCATTGTCTTCGTTTAGAAACACTTGTAATCTACATCCAACACCCGAATCCTAGGGGGAGCATTGTCCGGATACCTCACTTTTATTGATTGAGAACTCTTTTCCTTTTTATTTCCTGCGCACTTGTGGTGACACTCTTAGTGTAGGCCATTAGATCATCACATACTACACTCATTAGGCTAGATAACAAAAGAGGGGCTATTACTAGCACTTCTGTTCCCTGTGGTTCGACAACCCGACCCTTTGGGTCCACTTTTATTACTTGACGACCCGTGCACTTGCGGTAACGCAAGGGGTTGACACACATCACCCTGTTGTGTTGTTGCGGAGACGCATCACCGACTTATCAAATTGGTCTAGTAAGCTAGCCAGATATGCACCGTGATATGAATTCCCGAACCCAGTGATCGAGTCTTCGCGGCTCCACTTGTAAGTTGCAACTAATTGTTCTACCTTCTCTTCATTCGTCGCCATTACTTCCTTCAATGTCTCCAATATTTCCTTCGTATTGAACATAGTCCTTGGGCACAATAAAAGACACAAGATAAGAAAATGAGAATAATGAAAGTAGAGAGGATGGAATAGAAAAAAAAAAACAGTAAAAATAAATGAATGGCTAAAGTAACAAAATACTAGCGTTCCTAATATCCTGTTCCCCGGCAACGGCGCCAAAAACTTGATGCGTCTCCGCAACAACACAACAAGGTGATGTGTGTCAACCCCTTGCGTTACCGCAAGTGCACGGGTCGTCAAGTAATAAAAGTGGACCCAAAGGGTCGGGTTGTCGAACCACAGGGAACAGAAGTACTAGTAATAGCCCCTCTTTTGTTATCTAGCCTAATGAGTGTAGTATGTGATGATCTAATGGCCAACACTAAGAGTGTCACCACAAGTGCGCAGGAAATAAAAGGAAAAGAGTTCTCAATCAATAAAAATGAGGTATCCGGACAATGCTCCCCCTAGGATTCGGGTGATGGATGTAGATTACAAGTGTTTCTAAACGAAGACAATGAGTCGTGGGTATCCAAAGGTATAACGGCCCCTGCCTCCAGGTCACCGATAACTAGTCCCCTACGAGGTCTGGTGATCGTCCGCAAGTGCACGGGTCGTCAAGTAATACCTCTCACGCACGCGTGAGAGGGTCGTATTCCCTGGGGTCCCAAGAGCTGCTATTACTTCCCCCTAGACGGCACTGTCTAGTCTACCAAAGATAGAGAAATAAAACAAGAAAAGAAAACTAACAAAGATAACTATAAACACATGGACTCAGGCACACCACATGAGCATATTTAAGGAAGCAAATAATAATGAAAGCGCGAGGTCCCGGGCTAGGATCCCCTCAGGACTACTAAAGCTAGATGGATGCTAGAATTACACAGGCAATGGTGGATGGGCCAAGAGATATCCAACAGTAGATCACTCCGATGGTCACGGCGATGACCCCTAATCCGGTACGAGTATTGGCTCGGAATTTCTTCCGACCAAATCCTCCTACGATTCACTACGCTTAGGAAAACCTCTAATTAGGGTCGATCCTCAACCTAGGTCCAGCCCTAATGGTTGGAGGGGCATGAAATACCCGATGGTCACGGCGTATTCATACATGAATCCCTTCCATGCTATGTGAGTCTAGCACAAGGGCGATGGTCACGCACCAAGTACAATCTAGAAGTTGAATCGCAGAGTTCTCATGCCAAAGAACACATCAAAGAACACAAAGCATGAACCACAAACCAAACCACATACCATAAATGTAAATATAAAACATCCATACAAAGCAAGTTCATCCCAAGGTTCACCGGATGCCCGGTGACCTTGGGAGTCTAGTTCATCATCAACAAAGGAGAAAGCAAGAAATATAACAAATACAAGACAAAACTCATAACAAACTCCCTTAAGATGAAGACTAGAAGGTGGTGATGAGAACTTGTCGGATCCGCGCCGGCAAGCTCCTAGATCCTCTCCTTGATAGCACAACCTCTTCTCCCCTTGATTTCCTCCTCAGATATGCCTTCTCCACTTGCCTTGAAGCCCTAGGTGAAGATGGTGGAGAATGGTAGCCAAGAGTCCCCAAACATGATGCCCTAGGAGCCTTTAAAAAGGTGAAATCGCGACTCCTCACGGGCTGCCTCACGGACGTGAGGTTGCCCGTGAGGCATCCAGAAAGTTTTACAGGAAATTTCACCTCGGGTGCTACAGTACCTGCTACAGTAATTCTGCTATGGTACCCTGCTACAGTACCGCTACAGTGAAAAACCCAAAAACATCGTATTTGGTGTCGAATTCTTCCTAAATACGTTCTTGAGCTCAATTAGGGTCTGCAACACAAAATAAAGAGATTTAGACTATAAAAAGGGCATCGACTTATCAAAAAGATAATAAAATAATACAATAAAATACGTATAAAATACGTATATTTAGACGTTTATCAAACATCCCCACACCTAAGCGTTTGCTTGTCCCCAAGCAAACAAACATGAAGAACAGGGGCAAGACGATAAACGGCTAAATATACGACCTCAAGCCCAACTGTACAGGGCTCCACAAGCACAAATGGACAGAAATCAAGAAGTGAGTTGTTCAATGTATAGTCAAGTAATATTAGCTCTGTTTCATCCAAAGTGTTCCTGTGTGTGTGTGTTGACTCCCACCTTGACCTCTACACCCTGGATTACCCAGGATGTTTGTTTACCTCACTCAAATTGAAATTAGTGCTAGGAGTGCCAAACAAAAATCCTCTCAATAGTCGGTTAAAAATCTTTTGGTCCCCAAATGAAACTTTAACATCAAGTGAAGATAAGACAAGTTTCAGGCGCCCAAAGGTCACAAAAGTTTTTTTTTTTTTTTTTTTTTTTCCGGAGTCCGCCTAACGTAGACTGCACAAAAATCTTTCAGCTGGATGCACATGCTAGCCAGGCACAAGAGCCACCCGACTTACTTGATTGCAGATCTACATATACGCATTCATGCTTTTAGAAGCAAAGGAATACTGACATAGACTCAATTTTTCACTTTTTTTTTTTTTTAATAAATATATACAACCTAACTCAGGACGCCTGATCAACCACCTGCTAAAAACCTCACTTAAAAACCTTACTTAGGGTTAAAGCAAAAATAGGGGACTCAAAAGTTTTTTAAAGGACTATTGAAAGAAGAATTTGACATCCTAACACAAAATCAATAAGATGGGTTAGAGTGTCAGAAGTGGAAGTTAGAGTGAGCAGGTATCAATGTACACTAAAGATGAAACAGGACTACATTCAAGTACATGTAAAGTACAACTCACTACTATCATTCTACCAAGTTAGGAAGTCCTTAACAATAAAATCATAGCTATCATAGGTGAGTCAATCATGCAATTTAAAACAATTCCAAAGTTCATGAAAATCTACCCCCCCACTCAAAGATGCACATTGTCCTCAATGTGTCTAAATCAGCAGTGCATAAAAAATATAGGTAATAAAAGTGTAATAAGAGGGTTTCATGAACTTCCCCAAGTCTCAAAACATGAGTCTTGAAATCCATGAGATCGGGGTAGCCACCGATGATGCAAGTAGATGATCGAGAGAGAAGGTGTGCTTGATGCCCTACTTCCACCCTACAAGATAGAAAAGAACATCATCTCAAGGCATCTAACACATACCAAAAGAAAAAATACGAACAAAGCAAACAAAACAAACAACTAGCACAACACAACAATCAAGCAAAACATAATCCAAGCAAGTCCTTTGTTCAATCATTATCATGGTGTCCAAATCTCTCTAATGCAAGCATGGCTAAGGGTTTGCAAGTATGATTCAAGATTAAGTCACATACAAGGGAAGCAATGGTTCAACATCAAGGGAATGTGAAAAAATTCAAGAATTGCTACAGTAATTCTCCAAAAAATTTTGCAAGAGCTTCTCTTGTAAATGGAGCATAAAAATTTTTACAAAGCTTTGAAATTACTCCAAAAACCCACAAAAATGACAACCAACCAATCTCCCACAACATTGGCATCCATTCAACTTGAAAAGAAAAAGAAAGGGAGAAGAAACACTCATGCTTGAAAACTAGGGTTTAGAGAGATGTACCGTTGGGGAAACGATGAAGATGATGTTAAAACTCCCCATAATTAGTGTAGATCAGGTCTCTAAAAGTAGAATAGGCGTGAAGAGGAAGAAAAATGAAGAAAAATGGCGAAAGAATGAGGGAAAACGGATGAGAGATGAGAAAGTTATGAAAGAAATGGTGAAGGGGCGCTATAAAGAGAAAGGTGCCCGAAGGCCTCACGGGTGAGCTCACGCCCGTGAGCCTACCCGTGAGCCTCTTCTGGATGGCTTATGGGCATCCTCACGGCCGTGAGGATGCCCGTGAGACCTGCAAATTCAGCCCTTATACATTTTTTTTCATTTCAAGCATTGCGCAATCAAAGCAACAATGAATTCGACCAAAATTCACACAAGAATTTGCATTCGAATGGCATAAAATCAAAGGACCAAACCTAAAAATTCAAGAACAAGCATGGATCAAACTCAAAGGACACATACAAAAACTAACATGCAAACCACAACAAATAAAGGAGAAACAACAACACAACAATCTAATACACAACTAGAATACGAAAATTGAAAGAACAAGAATTTAAAGACTTGGGTTGCCTCCCAAGAAGCGCTTGTTTAACGTCATTAGCTCGACGTACCTCTTTCTTACCTAAGGAGGCTTGAAAATAGTGTGTTCATCCCGGCTAGAGACAGCATAAGAACTACCAAAAAATACGAATTTTACCTTCCGGGATGATGCAAGTTTGGAGGTCATGCTTGAGTTACCTTTTGGCCTCCATGGGAAAAGCTTGGGCCGGGCATTATTCAACATTGGCATTTTAGGGTCCTTAGACGGCTTCATCCTCCTACCCACATCTTCTTTGGCTCCGGCTAGAATTCCTTTGAGTACCTCACCATGTTGCTTGGGCCTCCAAGGAAAGAGCTTCGGTTGAGAATTATTTAAACTTAGCATTGGTGGATTTATTGGTAGCTTTAACAATCTGTCCACGTTTCTTTTCTCAACCCTTCTTGAATGATCAAAGATGACCCGCAAAATTTGCTTGGGCCGCCATGGAAAAAGTTTAGGTTGGGAATTGTCCAAGCCAGGCATAGGTGGGTTCAAGGATAATTTTGGCTTCTTACCCACATCTTCGAATACAATTCCCGGAAGTTGCTTTTTGCACTTGACCAAAACTGACGGATGAATAGAGTGATCAGTATTGAGGCAAGTAGCAATTTCAAATGTTGTTGATGGAGTTTCATCTACTTCCTCACATGTTTCCATAGCTATGATTTCACCCTCCCCTTTTTCTTCTTCCATGTCACCTTGAGATGGAACTTCTGTTATTTGCTCATAGGGTGTTGATGTCACATCATTCATTTCTTTAAACTCCAACACCTCAATATCCGCTTCCAGCTCAAAGTCAAATTTGTTCTCTTCTTTTCTACGGTCAATCTTAGATAGGTCTTCTGTAGTTGGTAGCAACTCAGTCAATATCTTGGAAGACTCTCCTGTCGGGCTCTCCATGCCTTGAAGAGATGATTGAGCATTAAAACTTTTGGCATTTATGGCTTCAAGTTCAGCGTCCGCATTCATCATGAATCTTGCAAACACATCCTGTGTATTAAATCCCCATTGATTAAGTTGCTTACTATGAATGACTGGAGGATGATAATGCCATGGTTCTTGAAAGGGGGGTTCTTGTAGCATTCCTTGGTGAGGGTATTCCCATTGTTGAGTAGGTTGATATGTTGAAGAATTTTGGTATCCTCCCCAATATGGGTCATAGAAATTTTGGTATGGATTGCTTTGGATTTCTTCCATGGCAGAATAATTTTCCATCCTTTCTTCAAGTGCTTTAATTTCTTCAGCCAACAATTTTTCTTGGAAATCCATGGCTCTGTGTCAACAACAAAATTACAAACAATAAGCTATCAAAGAAAACAAGAAGAAGGAAAACAAAAAAATATGCACAAAATGGTAAAAGACACAAACAAAAACAAATATTCACAAAAAGAAAGATAAATGACTAGAGCAGTGAGCTAGAGGTCTTCCTAGCATTCTTGGAGTTCCCCGGCAACGGCGCCAAAAACTTGGTGATCGTCCGCAAGTGCACGGGTCGTCAAGTAATACCTCTCACGCACGCGTGAGAGGGTCGTATTCCCTGGGGTCCCAAGAGCTGCTATTACTTCCCCCTAGACGGCACTGTCTAGTCTACCAAAGATAGAGAAATAAAACAAGAAAAGAAAACTAACAAAGATAACTATAAACACATGGACTCAGGCACACCACATGAGCATATTTAAGGAAGCAAATAATAATGAAAGCGCGAGGTCCCGGGCTAGGATCCCCTCAGGACTACTAAAGCTAGATGGATGCTAGAATTACACAGGCAATGGTGGATGGGCCAAGAGATATCCAACAGTAGATCACCCCGATGGTCACGGCGATGACCCCTAATCCGGTACGAGTATTGGCTCGGAATTTCTTCCGACCAAATCCTCCTACGATTGCATTACGCTTAGGAAAACCTCTAATTAGGGTCGATCCTCAACCTAGGTCCAGCCCTAATGGTTGGAGGGGCATGAAATACCCGATGGTCATGGCGTATTCATACATGAATCCCTTCCATGCTATGTGAGTCTAGCACAAGAGCGATGGTCACGCACCAAGTACAATCTAGAAGTTGAATCGCAGAGTTCTCATGCCAAAGAACACATCAAAGAACACAAAGCATGAACCACAAACCAAACCACATACCATAAATGTAAATATAAAACATCCATACAAAGCAAGTTCATCCCAAGGTTCACCGGATGCCCGGTGACCTTGGGAGTCTAGTTCATCATCAACAAAGGAGAAAGCAAGAAATATAACAAATACAAGACAAAACTCACAACAAACTCCCTTAAGATGAAGACTAGAAGGTGGTGATGAGAACTTGTCGGATCCGCGCCGGCAAGCTCCTAGATCCTCTCCTTGATAGCACAACCTCTTCTCCCCTTGATTTCCTCCTCAGATATGCCTTCTCCACTTGCCTTGAAGCCCTAGGTGAAGATGGTGGAGAATGGTAGCCAAGAGTCCCCAAACATGATGCCCTAGGAGCCTTTAAAAAGGTGAAATCGCGACTCCTCACGGGCTGCCTCACGGACGTGAGGTTGCCCGTGAGGCATCCAGAAAGTTTTACAGGAAATTTCACCTCGGGTGCTACAGTACCTGCTACAGTAATTCTGCTGTAGTACCCCTGCTACAGTACCGCTACAGTGAAAACCCCAAATACATCGTATTTG
Source organism: Dioscorea dumetorum (assembly GCA_902712375.1). NCBI lineage: Eukaryota > Viridiplantae > Streptophyta > Magnoliopsida > Dioscoreales > Dioscoreaceae > Dioscorea > Dioscorea dumetorum. Next base: position 641,269 of record CACTHL010000446.1, read on the forward strand.
GTGTCGAATTCTTCCTAAATACGTTCTTGAGCTCAATTAGGGTCTGCAACACAAAATAAAGAGATTTAGACTATAAAAAGGGCATCGACTTATCAAAAAGATAATAAAATAATACAATAAAATACGTATAAAATACGTATATTTAGACGTTTATCAAGGTCCCGGCGGAGAATTCTCTCGACGCCTCACACCACATATGACTGCTTAAAACTCTAGGGATCCCAAAGATATGACCAATTCCTAAAAGTAGATCTAACCCTGCCTCCAGGTGGAAGATCCCTAACCCCCTACGAGGTCCCGGCGGAGAATTCTCTCGACGCCTCACACCACATATGGTTGCTTGACACTTAGGGAATATGGAGATAGGAAATATCTGTCGGAAGGGAAAGGGGACACTCCGCTATCTCACGGCTCACCCTCTCAACCCTCTTTACTCTTGGTAATTCTAAACCTAGCGGTGATCTCTCTCTTCACTAGATTGAATAAAACATGCAAGACAATTAATAATGAAATCAAAAGCACAAACAAGCATTAAGAACTCAAGAGTAAAACTCAATCTGATAAATTCGAAGTCTTCCTTGCTACAGTACTTGCTACAGTGATTTTTCCCCCGAAGTCTTCCTTGGAGTCCACACGGTCGGACACACGCTCGTGTGGTAGGGTGTGTGGCTTTCTATGCTTTGAAATCCTCAAGAACCTTCTTCTGCTTTGTACGGAAGCTGGGACATGGGCGTACTACTGCCTTTGTGCCCTTTCGGTTTGTGTAATGACTTGTACTCCTCCGAAAGTTGGCAACACCCCCATATATAATCAAGCACTTATCAGGTTTCCTCCTCTGGAACCCATCTCCGACCCTTCTCTCCACCGGTTCTTGGCTTTGGATTTGAACTTCGCCTTCTCACCCTCTCCACCGGGTAAGGTTCGTAAGTCCACCAGTGCTTCAGCTGCTATGATCGCGGAGGTGAGGTCCTTCGCGCCTTGCCTCCGTACCTCGATCTGGGCCCAATTCTGGAGTCCCGTAAGGAAGTTAAACAACTTGTCCTCCTCGGACATGTCCCTCATATCCAGCATCAATGATGAAAACTCCTTCACATACTCTCGGACATAACCTGTCTCCCGTAGCTTCTTCAGATTCGAACGAGCTACCCAAGCAGTGTTTCCAGGCAAGAACTGCTCCTGCAATTCCTTCTTCTACTCGACCCACGAGTTCGAACTTGTCGACCCGCTTGAGCGTCTTCTTCCAGACGGGTTCGCTACCATAGCTTTGCATCGCCAGTAAGATACATCCCGACCAACGAAACTTACTCATGGCCCGGTACCCTTGCAGCCTTAAAGTACTGATCCATGTCCCAAAGAAAATTCTCCAGTGTCTCGGCACTCCGTGCGGCATCAAATGGGGAAGGTTCGGGTACCTTCACTCTCGTGGGTGCCTCCCACGATACTGGTGAAATGCTAGCTTCCTTGAGTTGGCCGGGCTCGGCCTCTAGAGATTGTACCCTCATCTTTAAGACTTCAACAGTCATTCTCAAGACTTCGATAGTCAACTGGCACTCGCGCTATCCTCCCGCAAGATCTTCCGCCATCTTTGACAGTTTCTCAAGCTGATCGTCAACAATCCCGATGACGTTCTCCATCCGCTCGGCTGTCTCCTCAAGGCGATCCAAACGATCCTTCTTGCTAGTCGCCATTTCCACCGTCTTCACTTGTGTGTCTTCTCGCACCTCGCTTCAAGCCACAAACTCGTAGCTCTAATACTGTTGTCATGGCCTCAACCGATCACCTTCGGCCGTGCGACACCTGACATGCACCATAGCGACAGGTGAAGCTTCTTTGCAAGAATAGTTAGTGAATTCCTGTTTGGAGTATAAAGCACAATGAAAATAATAAGAAGCGAGCAAAACCGGAAAACATCCGTGGTACGAGAAACACGACACATGAAAACCCATTTTGAGAGAGAAAAACATAAGCTCTGTTTAGATTGAGAAATGTTTATGACCATGGCCAAAACCAACACCAAGTGGCCTTGTCTCCTCCCAAAGTCTCATTAGACCTTATAATAAGAGCTACCCCAAATCTAAGGTTGATTGAGCCCGATGCCCAATACAGGTCTGGCATGAATTCCCTGACTTAACTTAGCTTGCAGTGTCATTTGACGCAACTGTAGCTTTAACCAGACACCCTTGGTCACAGCGCGCAGCAGTACTGGTTACGCGCGGTAATACCGTGTGCCATCCTCGCCCCTGGCTCGGCAACGCTCCCGACCACGTGCCCACTTGCATACGCCTACGTAAAACCTTGTCAAATCCGGAATCAGCTCTACATGATGAAGTCTTGCCCCGCTGATAAGTGCTTGCATGTATATATTATTTAAGATGTTTTCCATGCATCAGCACCACATTTTTCAGGTTATATCTCTCATTTAGTGTGTTTTTGTGTTCTTTTATGCAATTAGGGTTGTGAAGAAGGTTTATGTGAAGAAAAGAAAAAATAGGTCATGATGGTGCCTAGTGGAGTCTTTTTGTGCAAATACAAAGTTCAAGATACTAATCAAGTCAAACAAGAGAGTATGTACTAACTTCTAAAGGTTTGAAGACAATTTTTGTAGAAGGACACGAAGGCAGTCATGCTCGCTCGTTCTGATTTGTTCAAAGATTTCAAAAGCTCTCCAAGGGTTTTTCGACATCAAGAAATGCCTCATGACCTACCACATGATCGTGTGTCCGTCCGTGTGGCCTCAGAAGAAGAAACGGGCGAAATCGGGGGCCTATAGGTGCAGTTTTGAAGAGGCTGAAAATCTGCATGGGCATGTGGATTTTCCACACGGCCGTGTGGAATTTCCACATGGCCGTGTGGATCCCCGACTTTTGCGTTTTAAAAGGCCTTCTGAAGCGTTTTTGGGGGATCTTCTTCTCAACTTCTGGAGGGAGTTCGGCTAGGGTTTGGAGAGGTGTTTGCTACGTTTTGGGGGCGCTTCTTTATCGATTTTCAACACCGATTCCTTCCAAGGAGAGGAATTGGGGGAGTCTTCAATGACTTTGATTCGGTGAGGTGTGCCCTAGGCTTGGAGGAGGGATTCGTGGAGAAAAAGGAGCAGCCTTCATAGACCATCAGCAAGGAGCTTAAGGGGGTTTTCTCTATGGTTTATTTGCATTTGTTTTCAATTATTTTGTTGAACTTGTATTACTCCATGGAGAGCTAAACCCCTAGTGGGTACTTGGACATGTAAACTCTAGAATTCCTTTGTTTCAATGACTCTATTGCTTTTATCTAAATTGAGTTTTATTTTGGGTTTCAATCTTGTGTGCTTAATAGTTTCTCCCTTAGAGTGACACTAGGGTTGAGGGCTAATCTAATCATCCTTTTGACGAGTGACCATCACCATTAGGATTAGATTAACCAAGATTGAAGAGGGTCGTGAGGGTGAGTTGAGAGGTAGCGACACGTCCAATTTCCCCTCCGGTGTGGTTTACCCTATCTTCTTATTCCAAGAATTAACTTCGATCTCAAAGAGAGTTAGGTGATGAGAGAGGTCTTTCCGCCGGGACTTATTTATGATTAGGGATCTTTCGCCTGGACCAAAGGAATTGATCTATAGTTTGGAATAGGGTTTATCACTTGGAATCCCTAGAGTTTAGCGCGGTCATACGTGGTGTGAGGCGTCGAGAGTTTTCTCTCCGCCGGGACCTCGTAGGGGACTAGTCAAGGTTGACCTTAGGTTTGGGACCTTGTGTCTTTGGATTCCACGACTCATTAAATCTCAATTGACTAAGAGTAATTGAAGTCTTGCACTTGAAACAAGGAACCTAGGGGGAGCATTGTCCGAGTACCACATTCTTATCTTGTTATTTTTCCATACCTTTAGTCATTGCTTTCAATCTTTCTTTTCTGTTTATTTGCTTTTAATTTAATCTCTTCACACATTGAGTTTCTAGTGACTAATTGGCAAAGTGTATTTGTTTCTAACGTCTACTCCCTGTGGATTCGACTACCCACCCTTTGGGTATTTATTACTTTGACACCCGTGCACTTGCGAGACACACACGCAAGGCTGTGTCAAGTTTTTGGCGCCGTTGCCGGGGAGTAGGCGTTTAAGGAACTCTTATACTTTGCTATTTTAGTCATTCATTTATCTTTTATTGTTTGTCTATTTTATCTTTCTTACTTTCACCGTTCTCATTTATTTTATTTTCTTTGTACATATCTAACATGAAGGATGGTTGATTCAATTACAGCTTTGTCCATATAAAATGAAGCTTACAATGCAGGGACTGATAAAGTTTTTGGTACAATGCAGCAAAGTTATTCCTACTGTAACACTTATCAATCTAGTCATAGGAACTCACCCAACATCTCATGGAATATGTGTGGACAACATTGGCAAACCCCACAATTCGGATTTGAAGAGCACATTACACCACATGAGCAAGATCCTAGCCTAAAAAATCTATTGGCAGGATTTATTAAGTGATCTGAGGCCCCCCTAGTTGAAGAATCTCGAGAGGAAAATTTGAACTTGAATGATGTGTTGGCTAAGTTTATCCAGAACACTGAAGCCAGCATCAAAGCCTCTGAGATTTCACAGCAAACTCAACAAGATTTTATTCATGACTTCGAGAACCAAACAGAGGGACTTGTTGAGGATGTTTCTTTAGAAAATGACAAGGAAGAGTGTGAGAACAATGAGCAAGTGGGGGTGAAGGAACAAGATGTTGCCGAGAATCAAATGGAGGGAGAAGAGCCCCAATTTGAGAATGACAAGTGCTTGAATGGACAACATGCTTATAAGGAGGAAGCTTTGGAAGAGGGTTTGTTGAAACCATATTTCGTTCAAGTTGAAAACGTCAAAGAAGCAAACCCCAAGGCAATGGAACAAGTGCCTCTCCTTGGAATTGATCAACAATCAAAATTTTCAAACAAGGTCTCAGGAATTGAAGCTGATGTGGGTAGAAGGCTCAAACCATCCAAGGACTCACCTAAGTTGAGAATGAACAATTCCAACCGAACTTGTTTCCGTGGAGACCTAAAGTAAAATTGTTCAAGCCTCCAATAAACGTGCATCACCGATAAGATACAATTGTGCTCATGGGAAGTAGCTACGCGAGATATAGTCGGGAGGAGCACACCCTTTTCAAGCCACCATGAGTAAGGATAAAGGTACGTCAAGCTAGTGACGTAAAACGAGCGCTTCTTGGGAGGCAACCCAAGTTTTTAAATTCATTGCACTTATTTTAGTTAGTTTTAAGTTCTGCAATGTAGTTTTTGTTTAGTTTTAGTTTTCTGTTGTTTCATCTTCGGTGTGGTGCACCATAGTCGTTTCTAGATGCAAATCTATGTTTTCATCGTTTCTGGCAAGTTTGAATGTTCATCCTGTGAATTCATCGAGTTTTCGGCCATGTTTATGCTAGATTTCATTTTCTGCAGCGATTGCATGTGTTTTCCATTAGTTCTGCAGATTTTGAACAAAATCTAGGCTGAAAATGGATCCTCATGGCCATGTGGATGTATTATGTTGGGTTTTCTGGGTATGCAAAGAATCCACATGGCCATGTGGAATTTCCACATTGCCATGTGAGTGATTTGAGCTTCTTTGGCAAAGATTGAATTTCCACATGCCCATGTGGAATTTTCACATTGGCATGTGAGTACTATTCATAAGCTGCAAAATTACAATCCAGAGAAGACACATGGCCATGTGGATTTTGTTCAGAAGTTTATGTGCGATCCAGAGAAAACACATGGCCATGTGGAAATTCCACATGGCCATGTGGAAATTGGGGTGTTTTGTGTAAGGGCCATCCAGAGAAAACACGTGGCCATGTGGAATTTCCACATGGCCATGTGGATGACTTAAACAAGAGAAGTTAGTTTTCTCTTCTTTTCTATATCACACCCTTTCATCTTCAAACTCCCCCACTCCAAAGATCGCGACCAAATCGCTTCTCCTTCAATTCTCTCGCGTATTTATAGGGATTAGGTGTTCTAATCGGAGTTTTATCAAGGTTATGCACTTCATCTTCTCCGGTAAGCCCTCTTTTCTCTCTTCTTGCAATGAATTTTCTTCCTTGGATTTGGGTGATGATTCTTGTGTTTTAGCATGCTATTTTCATGGGAAATACTTGTTTTTATGTTATAAACACCAATGGTAGAAGTATTGCAACTTTGCATGCGTCGAAGTGGATCAACCATGGCCATATAGCCATGGCCGAAGATCTACACGGCCATGTGGATATTCCACACGGCCGTGTGGATCATCAAGGGGAGTTTTTCTCATCCAGAGGGTCCTTACGGCCGTGTGGAAATTCCTCCAAGGATACCTCCAAGGATAAAGAAACTTGCACATAAGCTTGATGTTCTAACTTGACAGGTAGGTGGCATGCTTTTTGATGAGTGCATTTTATATATATAATTCATTAATTTTTTACCTTTCATTCTCTTGCCTTTTAGCTATTATTTTCCTTGTGCGGTGCTACTTAGTATATTATGTGTTAATTATGCAGATAATTAGGTCCTAGGATAAATATAAATAGTTTGGGGAAGATTTCATCACAAAAGGACCTAAGGGGTAATTCGTCAAGGCAAGCACTGCCCAAGCACGAGTGTGCTCCTCATCCGTACAAATCACAGTTTTATCAAGAGAAGTGAAGACTTCAGAAGCACAGTTTCAATCCCCAGAGCACGGGCGTGCAGACGAGAGCACGACCCAAGCACGGGTGTGTTTCAACCTGTGCACTTCACGGCCTGGAGAGAATTCAGAAGTCGCTGGAAATTATTATCTGCCCATAAACTACAAGCCTTAAGCATGGCCCAAGCACGATCGTGCTTGGGTCAAAACTTAGGTTAAAAGCACCGAAAGTTAGGTTTGAAGGGACTTTTGGCTGGGGCGACGGCTGGAGCGAGGGGAGGATCATCTTCAACACATTCCATCATCCCTTGGGAAGGGAGATAGCATCAATTTTTGGCCAATTTCAGGAGTGGAGTTTCATCAACCGATAGACTCTCGGTGCTTAACGACAATGCAAATGATCGTGTGCGTAACACACAGATCCCGCAAGCACACGGGGTCGTCAAGTAATAAACCACTCGCGCACGCACGAGTGGGTCGTATTCCCAAAGGCCCAAGGAGCTACTATTACTCCCTTTTCGTATATTTCCGAGCCTAACACTTCAAAAGATAAACAGTGATTGCAAAAAGATAAAAAAAACTATTAAAATGAAACCCGGGCTACTACTACACACATTTAGCGAACAAGGGAGAATCAAACACACGTAGAGGTGATTTGGACAATGAATTCTCCTATGGTTGTCATTAGGTCCTGAATTTAGGATGAAATATTGAGATGGTAGCTGGGCCAAGAGACTCCTAAAGTAGGTCAACCCCGATGGTCACGGCGATCAACCCCTAATCCGGTAGAAGTATTGGATCGGAATCACATCCGCCCAAATCCTCCTATGATTGCATTAAACTTAGGGAAATCTCTAATTAGGGTCAAACACAATATCTATGTTCATCCCTAATGGTTGGAGGGGTACGAAATACCCGATGGTCACGGTGTATTCATACATGAATCCCTTTCAAGCTTGGTGAGTCTAATACTAGGGCAATGGTCATGCAACCTAGCATTTCCTATAATTGGCACACCGAGTTCTCATGCATATAAAGGCATTAAAATACACCAAACATGAACCACAAACTATAAGATTCCATAAAAGAAATACAACATCCAACAATACATCACAAGGATGATCATCCAAAGTACAAACAAACACCCCTAGAGTTCATCATGTCCAAACCACAAATAAGTTAGTTCCTCATGAAAGAGGAACACTTATACAAGTTCAAGGAGCAAATAAATACAAGTTCAAGGAGCAAATAAACAAGAAAAGAAGGAAGAAACACTCCCTCTAGCTTTGGAAACCCTTGAATGGATGAAGACCTTCAAAATACACCTTGATGTCTTGGATCTTCCCTCCAAATCTTCTCCTTCGATGTGTGCCTCCCTCTTGGTGAAGATTGCGCCGTAGATCGCCGGAAATGGTGGGGCGCCGGCCCTAGAAGAGTAGATGATGTCCCCCCAAAAGAATGCCCTAACTTTCCTTTAAAAATCTCTTTTTCGGACATCCATACGGGCTGCCTTGCGGGCGCATGCTTGCCCGCAAGGCTCCCAGCCTTTTTCCAGAAAATCCTGGTTCTACAGTAATCATGCTACAGTAATGCTACATTAACATGTTATATTAAGAATGCTACAGTAATCTTTCTACAGTACTGCTATAGTGATAGAAACTCGAAAACGTCGTATTTGATACGGATTTCTTCCCAAATACGTTCTTGAGCTCATTTTGGCTTATTTAGGGTCTGCAACACAAAATAAAGAAATTTAGACCATAAGAAGGGCATTGGCTCATAAAAAGATAAAAAAATAATACAAAGTAATACGTATAAAATACATATACTTAGGCGTTTATCAAACATCCCTACACCTAAGCGTTTGCTTGTCCCCAAGCAAACAAACATGAAGAACAGGAGCAAGAAGATAAACGGCTAAATATACGACCTCAAGCTCAACTGTACAGAACTCCACAAGCACAAATAGACAGAAATCAAGAAGTGAGTTGTTCAAAGTATAAACAAGTAATATCAACTCTGTTTCATCCAAAGTGTTCTTGTGAGTGTGTGCTGACTCCCACCCTGACCTCCACACCCTAGATTACCCAGGATGCTTGTTCACCCCACTCAAATTGAAATTAGTATTAGAAGTGCTAAAGACCCTCTCAATAGTTAGTTAAACATCTTTTGGTCTCACAATGAAACTTTAACAACAAGTGAAGGCAAAACAGGTTTCAGGCGCCTAAAAGGTCACTTTTTTTTTTTTCGAATCCGCCTAACGTAAACTGCACATAAATCTTTCAGAAGGATGCACATGCTGGCCAAGCACAAGAGCCACCCAACTTACTTGATTACAGATCTACATGTACGCATTCATGCTTTTACAAGCAGAGGAATACTGACATAGACTCATTTTCATATCATATCATTTTTTTTTTCAAGACGCCTGATCAATTGCCTGCTAAAAACCTCACTTAAAAACCTCACTTAGGGTTAAAGCAAAAATAGGAGACTCAAAAGCTTTTAAAGGACTATTGAAAGAACAGTTTAACATCCTAACACAAAAATCAATAAGATGGGTTAGAGCGTCAGAAGTGGGAGTTATAGTGAGCAGGTATAAATGTGCACTAAGGATGAAACAGAACTACATTCAAGCACATGTAAAGTACAACTCATTACTATCATTCTACCAAGCTAAGAAGTCCTTAACAATAAGATCATAGCTATCATAGGTAATTCAAGCATCCAATTAAATAAAATACTCCATCCCCACACCTAAAGCTGTACATTGTCCCCAATGTACATAAATCAGCAGTACAGGGTGGGAAATAAATATAACAAGAATTAAAAGATGGAGTGAAGAAAACTTCCCCATTTTCGGTTCGGAGTGGACAATACATGCACGAATACGGGGTAAGTTCAATCATCGAAGGGTGGTGAGAGTGAAGCTCCTTTTATGATAATCCTTTTGGCCTCCATGGAAAGAGCTTCGGCCGGGCATTGTGCAATTTTAATCTTGGCAAATCTTTAGATGGTCTTAGCATTCTTCCCGCCACTTCATTTGTCCCGGCTGAATTTCCTTAGAGCCTCATCAAAAATCGTTTTGGTCTCCAAGATAATAGGTTAGGATGAAGACTTTTCAAGCTTGGCATCGGTGGGTCCTTGGGTGGTGTAAACCTCCTACCCACTTCTCCTTCTTCAACCATTGTCAATCTTCCTTTAATTTCCGACAAAAATCGTTTGGGTCTCCAAGGAAATAATTTTGGGTGGGACGTGTCTAGCAATGACATAGGTGGGTCATTGGATGGCTTCAACCTCCTACCCACTTCTTCAATTGTCCCGGAAAATCCTTTTTTGTGCATGATAAATGGATTGGCTTCTATGCAAAGGGCTCGCTCAATTGGTATTGGCACCACCGTTTCTTCTCCTTCAACCTCCACTATACCAAAGTTCTCTTCCATCTCCCTTTCACTGTAGCTCTCTTCCTTTTCATTATTGCTTGTAGTTGGGAGTTCTATTCTTGGCATGAGGATTAATTGTTCAACCCTACCCTCTAGCTTGTGAAAGGATGCTTGCACATTCAAAAGTGTGGCATGGATAGCCTCAAATCCGGATTTATATTTAGCATCAAGGGATTGAAGTTCGGCGGTAATGGCTTCAAATTTAGTGTTGATGGTGCGAAATCTATGTTCAGTATTCACCATGAATTTTGCCAATACATCCTCAGTAGTATATTTCCTTTCTTGTGGTGTTCCATGTTGAGGACTTGGAGGGGGAATGTACCGTTGCTCTTGAAGTGATTTGTGGTTAATAAATTTGTTGAGTTTCTCCTCAAGAGCATCTATTGGAGCGGCCAAAGCAAAGTTTGGATCATTCAAGGTTAAAGATCCTTGCATTTGCCAAGATTAGTATACCTCGCACAAAAAGAAAACACAAAGTCAAACAAAGCACAACAAAAGAAGGAAAAAAAACAAGAAAATATTTTGAATAGCTCAAGAAATTTCCTATTCTGCTCATCATTTTGATCCTTCTTCAGGCGAGCCGGATATGGAACCTAATAAGTGCATTTTATACATATATGTTATCCATTTTATACCTATTATTTTTTTTTCCTTTAGCTATTATTTTTCTAGTATGGTGGTATTTGAGGTATTATGTGTTAATCGTACAGATATTTAGGTCCTAGAACAATTATAAGTGGTTTGGAGAAGATTTCATAATAAAAGAACCTAAAGTGCAATTCGTCAAGACAAGCACTGAACAAGCACGGGCGTGCTTCTCAGCCATGCACTTCACAGGAGTCTCAAGAGAAATGGACTCAGAAGCACGATTTTAGTTCTCAGAGCACGCCTTGCAAATGGAAGCATGGCCTAAGAACGGGTGTGCTTAGAGCCGACACTTTACGGCTTGGCGAGTTTTCAAAAAAACATTGTAGCAAAAGTACTGTAGCATAAGCACTGTGATAAGTATACAGTTGTGCATATTTTATATATTAAATTGTATACTTATAGAGTTAGTATTGGAGTAATTTAGTGGAATATGAGCCTAAATTAAGTATGAATTGTCTCCATAGGCACCAAGTGTAGATTAAAGCCAAAGGAGAGCCAAAGCAAGCAAATGGGAACATAAACATCAAAGATGGCACACTCCTGATGAATGTCCCGCAAGTGTACTGGGTCGTCAAGTAATACCCTGTTTGTGCCACAGGGGTCGTATTCCTCGGGGCCAAGGATCTACCCTTACTTCCTCTTCACTTATTGTCTAACCAAATGTCTCGAAGTTGGGTGCTAAGTTCTACAGACTGACTTCTAGAAAATCTAACTGAAAGACGAACTACAGCCGAAATAGATGGAGAATCACAAAGGGGAGAAAACGGTCACGGACGCGGATCCCCCTGGGACTACTGAAACTAGACAAATGCTAGGGTTAAAATTGCAATTGCAGTTTGGGCCAAGAGACTCCTAAAATAGGTTAACCCCGAATCCCTCGGTGATTAACCCCTAATCCCATACAGGTATTGGACAGATTCTCTTCTGACCAATTCCCCCTATGATTGCACTACGACTAGGGAAATCTCTGATTAGGGACAAACTCAGTATTTAGGTTCGAACCTAATGATTGGAAGGGTACCACATACCCGAATCCCTCGGCGTATAGGTACATGTATCCTTTTCAAACTATGTGAGTCTAATACAAGGGCGTATCCCACGCTCCAAGTACAACCTAGAAATCGAACTACAGAGTTCTCATGTAATTCAAGGCAACCAAGCACACATAGCATGAACCACAAACTAACAAATTGCATTAAATATAAATCAAAGCATCCATACAAGCTCATTCGTCCCAAGGTTCACCGGCGTCCGGTGACCTTGGTACTTAGTTGTTCATACAAGCAAATAGCATAAAACACATCATGAAAACAACTAATCTAGCCATAACAAACACTCCCTCAATTATTGGTGATGAAAAGGTGAGCCGGATCGTCGCCACGAGCCTCCACCTACGCCGCAATGAGGGCGGCTTCCTTCTTCTTCTTCAAACCTTGAAAGGTGAAATAGAAGATGAATCTTGCCAAAATTCCACTCTCCTCTTGATCTCCACTCTCCAATTGATGAGAAAAGGTCCCTTCTTCTTCAGATTCAAGCCTCCTTCAAGCTCAAGAAACCTCTCTCCCAAGCCTCACCAAAAAGCCCCACTTTTCTTAGCCCTAACGCCCTTTAAAACATGAAAATCAGGGGGTTATACGGGCAGCCTTGCGCGCATGCTTGCCCGCAAGGCTCCCAGGAATTCTCTAAAAAAATCGTTTTCTGCATTGCTACAGTAACCTTGCTACGGTAATAGAGCTCCAAAATCGCCGTATTTCGTATCGATTTCTTCAAAAATACGTTCTTGAGCTCGTTTTGACTTCTTCAAGGCCTGTAACACAAATAAAACTAATTTAACCACAAAAGCGGGCGTCGGCTTAACAAAAGCATGTAATTTAATACAAAAATACTATAAATAAATATACACATTTAAGCACTTATCAACTCCTAATTCATCACTTGGAGAGCTGCAATGCTTAAGGACACCTTATGGCCGTATTACGGCTGTAAACTAATACAGAAGGCCTTGCGGGTATCGTTATGCCTGTAAGAGGAGAAGCCACGCAATACAGAGGAGCTTCCAGTCGGCACATACAGCCGTAAGCTAGACCGTAAGCAGAAGACAGAGGCGGTTACAAGAGCAACTTATGGCCATAATCGGGGGAGTAAAGCATGAGGAAAGTTGAAACCCCGATGCTTACGGCCTAGCTTACGCCTGTATGCTGGCCGTAAACGTATGCCTATATAAGCTTTTACTGAAGATGGAGTAGGGGAGTTCAGTTTTAGGTTTTCTTTGAGTTTTGGAGAAAGAGTGGCTGGAGAAGGGAAGGGCTTAACTGCGAGATCAAGAGGTGATTTCTCCATAAAAAATTGCCAAGAATCCGCATATCCCTCCATTAACACCATCTTCATTATCCGCTAGGGCATCATTGTGGTCAAGGGTTGTATTCGCCCAACGTCGAGGAGAATTTCAGGCCAATCCTTGTCTTCTTGGTTTTGAGGGAGATTCTCATTATGACAATGAATAATTGTAATTTCTTGATTTTATTGCTTTGCATTATGAGCTAATCCCCTTTTTGGGGAGCTTGGACTAGAACCCTAGGGGAATTGTTAAACTCTACTCTTATTCCTTGAATGCCAATTATTTGTGATGGTAAACCTTGGGAATGCAAGTGTGAATTGATGTATGTCGTTTACATGTTGCGTGATTGCTGACGAGCGGTGAAAACCCACTGTTCCCTTGGTTTAGCATGCGGTGAAAACCCGTTATTTCTTGAGAACGGGCATGCGGTGAAAACCTGTTAAAACCTTCGAATTAGCATGTGGTGAAAACCCGTATTACTATCACATTCCTGTTAAGATTACTTTCAATTGAGCACGGATTACCAGTTTGAGTTAGCACTTCATCGTCCAAACCCTGAGAAAGTATTGTCCAAGTGTACCCTTCTCACCAACTGATCTCCATAACCTTAATTGTTTTTGATTTCTTATTTTAATTCAGACTTGTTAACAACCATCCTTTTTAGGCTAGATTTCATAAGCTGAAGGTAGTATTAGTGCTTTTGCTCTTTGTGGTTCGACAACCCGAACCCTTTCTGGGATCCATTTTCTTACTTGGTGACCAGTACACTTGCGGTGACGCAAGAGCCGTGTCACACTGTAACACCCAAAAAATCAAAAACCCGAAATCTGCACAAGCTGATGCACGAGCTAGAGCACGGGCATGCAGAATTAAGCATGTTCATGCTTGCATCAGGAACTGGCTTTTTAAGCCCAAAAGTTAGGGTTTCCACTGGACTTCTTCCGGATTTTTCATCCCCTTTGGGGGAAACGGCGGAACAAGAGAGGGGCACACCTTCAGGGGCCAGATCTCGACCAAGAGACTATCGTGGGAGTAGAGGAATATTAGCAAGATCATCATCGGATGTTTTCCGATGAAGATTGTGAAGCAAGAAAGGAGTTTATGAATTTCATCTCATTCTCTTGTTGTTTACCTTATGTTTCTTGTTGAACCATGAGGGGCTAACCGTTCTCCGATGCCCTGGATTCATGAACTTGGCAGATGATAAGTGTCTAAATACATCGTTTTATAATGGTGCACTACTTATACTTTCATGCATTAATTGAATAAAACAGGTGCCCTTTGATGTGTTTTTATTGTTTTTCTATTTGAGGGCATCTTTGTACCATTCATGTTTAGAGGAATGTTTATAACTAGAGAACCGAGGCCAATGAGCGAAGAAACGAAGGATAAACAAGCTCCGGAGGGCACCCAAGCATTCCTACACAACCCAGGCCCGTTTATGGCCGGTGTGCGGGCTGTACACAGGTCGCACACCCATGGCAGAGGGGTGTGCGACCACGTGTGCGGCCCGCACACTGGCCGCACAGTGGTCGAGTATTTAGGCTAATTAGGAGCCTTTCTCACGGGGACTTTTGCCACCGACGCCTCCAAACACCCGTACGCTCAAAGCTTTATCGAAGGAGGTCGTTTTGGATCGAAATCGAGGGGGAGAAGACTGGAGAACTCGAGGATCTTCATCCTAGAGCTTGCCGACGCGGATTCAGCAAGTTTCTTCATCAAACCTAGTCGACACGTTCAAGAGGGAGTTTTTGGTGTTTTTGTTGATGTACTCTTATTTGTGTGAACTGAACCTTGGGAAGAATACTTGTATTGGATGTTGTACTCTTAATTCAATGAATGCATAGTGTGTTATTTGGTTTCATACTTTGTGTTCTTAATTGTAATGATTTGCATGAGAACTCTGCATTTCATCTTATCGATTGTGCTTAGTTGCGCGAGGTGCACTCTCGCATTAAATCCACATAGTATGAAAAGGGATCCATTGTACCTGTACACCGGAGGTTCCGGGTGCCGGTAGCCTCCCGTAGGTTGTAAAGTTTATCTTAGCGTAATTGCTTATAGATAACTCTAACCAAGGCTCCTTAGTCCCAAAGACATCGTATGAGTATCCTTTGGATAAAGGAATTTGTACTGGATTAGGGCTACACTATAGAGGTTCCGGGGTAGTCGACCTCCGAGCCTAGACGGATGAAAGTATTACACTCCATGCATGCATTACCTGTTATCACAACGTCCTTAATTGTATTTCTCCAGGGAGAATCCTCGCCCGGGGCCTTATCTTCTCTATTTGATTTCTTCTCATTGTGTGCAACCTGTCAGTAGTTAAAGCTTTTATTGTTAGTTTTAATTTTTTTTCCTTACAACAACCTCTGTTTTGATTCGGCTAAACAACTGTTGAAGAGGAAGCAATAGTAGATCTCAGGACCCTAGGGAATAATACGACCCTCTTGTGTTCGCACAAGAGGTATTACTTGATGACCCATGCAATTACAGCCGGGGAGCTGTGTGCCCGCTTTTTAGCGACGCGTGCGGCGACCATTAAGTTTTTGGCGCCATTGCCGGGGACTTCCGAGAACATTAGGAAAACACTTAGATGTTGGATTAGTATTCTTTAATTCTTCATTGCATTCCTTCTCCTTCGTTTCTGTAATTTTCAATCTCTTTTCCTGTCCAGCATTCCTTTGCTACAATCTTTCTTTATTATTATTTCTCTTCTCTAGATTTGTATGAGATCATCTTTGCTCAAATTATTATTACTCTTTATTTTATTTATTATTTTTGTTGATTCTTTTCTTTGAGAGGTATGATAAGTGCTTGATTATATATATTTTATAATATCAGTTTACATGCATTGAGCATCACTTTTATCAGGGTTTAGCATTAAGAAGGTGTGTTTTGTGTTCTTTTGTGCAAACAGGGCTGTGGAGACATGACGTACAGGAAGAAGCAAAGATAGGGTGTGATGACACGTTTCAAGGCCACAATCAGAAGCTGTGTTCATATGCATGGGAGTGTTGCCAACTTTCGGACGAGTACAAGTCATTATACAAACCGAAAGGGCACAAAGGCAGTAGTACGCCCATGTCCCAGCTTCCGTACAAAGCAGAAGAAGGTTCTTAAGGATTTCAAAGCATAGAAAGCCACACACCCTACCACACGAGCGTGTGGACTCCAAGGAAGACTTCGTGGGTGGGGGGAATCACTGTAGCAGTACTGTAGCAAGTACTTCACACGCCCGTGTGGAATTTCCACACGGGCGTGTGGATGCCCGTGTGGATGCCCGCGTAAAGCCCTGAATTCAAATTATAAAAGCCGCCTTGGGATAATTTTTAGGGATCTTTTCGGCCACTTTCGAGAGACAAGGCGGCTAGGGCTTGGAAGGAGTTCTTGGCGGCTTTGGGAAGCTTTCCTCACCAACTTGGATCGATTCCTCCTTCGTCATAGCATCAAGGAAGCCATCGGCGACCTAGCTTCGGAGTGGATTCAATCCAGACGTGGAAACTACCCATCAAGACTATCATCACGGATTTAAGATGGTTATTCTTTATGTCTTTGGAACTTATTTCTGAATTTATTATTTGTTTTGTGACTCGCTCCATGGAGAGCTAAACCCATAGAGGATATTCAGACATGTAAACCCTAGGATTCTTATTTTCATTTGATTTACATTGCGTTTCTATTCGAATTTATCAGTTTGAGTTTTACTCCTGAGTTCTTAATGCTTGTTTGTGCTTTTGATTTCATTATTAATTGCCTTGCATGTTTTATTTAATCTAGTGAAGAGAGAGATCACCGCTAGGTTTAGAATTACCAAGAGTAAAGAGGGTTGAGAGGGTGAGCCGTGAGATAGCGGAGTGTCCCCTTCCCCTTCCGACAGATATTTCCTATCTCCATATTCCCTAAGTGTCAAGCAACCATATGTGGTGTGAGGCGTCGAGAGAATTCTCCTCCGGGGCCTCGTAGGGGGTTAGGGATCTTTCACCTGGAGGCAGGGTTAGATCTACTTTTAGGAATTGGTTATATCTTTTGGATCCCTAGAGTTTTAAGCAGTCATATGTGGTGTGAGGCGTCGAGAGAATTCTCCGCCGGGACCTCATAGGAGACTAGTTATCGGCGACCTGGAGGCAGGGGCCGTTATACCTTTGGATACCCACGACTCATTGTTTTCGTTTAGAAACACTTGTAATCTACATCCAACACCCGAATCCTAGGGGAGCATTGTCCGGATACCTCACTTTTATTGATTGAGAACTCTTTTCCTTTTATTTCCTGCGCACTTGTGGTGACACTCTTAGTGTTGGCCATTAGATCATCACACACTACAGTCATTAGGCTAGATAACAAAAGAGGGGCTATTACTAGTACTTCTGTTCCCTGTGGTTCGACAACCCGACCCTTTGGGTCCACTTTTATTACTTGACGACCCGTGCACTTGCTGTAACGCAAGGGGTTGACACACATCACCCTGTTGTGTTGTTGCGGAGACGCATCAAGGTACCCATTGGGTTATAACTCAAAACATGGACGTGGATTCACACGAGCGTTCAGAAGCGCACGTACACTCAGTGGCGTACCTACAGCAGTACATTCGCAGTTGGAATTATAATATTACAGGGAATAACTCTGAAGGGGTAGTTCCTATGGGAAACAAGGGTGCCTCTCAACAAGATTGGTGTGAAGTTCTAAGCACTCTCCATGGGAAGTACGAAGTTGTTGTAAGAGATATAATTGTGGAACAACCATTGGACCTCGCACCTGCACAAGATACCCAATCCGAATCCGACGAGGAAGCATCGTTGGTGAGAGAGGATTCTAGTTCAGAGAGCTCTACCCCTACCGATGTCGAATTCGAGAAAATAGATTATGATGGTAGGAGCCGGCCTAAGCCATCTGTGGAGGACCCACCGAAGACAGAAGTCAAGGAATTACCGTCGCACCTGGAGTATGCATTTTTGGGAGAGAGTTCATCATTACCGGTTATCATCACCTCTGATGTTTCTGAGGAACAGAAGAAAAAACTTCTAAGCGTGTTGGGAAGACACAAGCAAGCTATAGCTTGGAAAATTGCAGACATCAAGGGTATCAGTCCATCATTCTGCACTCACAAAATCCGGATGGAAGATAGTCACAAGCCATCCGCGCTCCCACAAAGAAGAATGAACCCCAGCATGAAGGAGGTTGTAAAAGAGGAGGTCGTTAAGTTGTTAGATGTCGGCATCATTTACCCGATTTCTGACAGTGCATGTGTGAGTCCGGTCCAAGTAGTACCGAAGAAAGGGGGTATTACAGTCCGGTCCAAGTAGTATCGAATAATGAGCTCATTCCCACTCGAACAGTAACTGGGTGGCGAGTGTGTATCGATTACCGCAAGCTCAATGAACCCACCCGAAAGGATCACTGTCCATTGCCATTCATTGATCAGATGCTTGAGCGATTGGCCGGCTATGATTACTATTGTTTTTTGGATGGTTTTTCCGGATACTTTCAGATCCCTATTGCACTGGAAGATCAGGAAAAAACCACCTTCACTTGCCCCTACTGTACATTCGCTTATTGTTGCATGCCCTTCGGCCTTTGTAACACCCCAGCCACATTCCAAAGGTGTATGCTTGCCATATTTGAAGATATGATTAAGAACACCATGGAGGTTTTCATGGATGATTTCTCAGTGTATGGAAACTCTTTTGACCTATGCTTAAAGAACCTTGAGCGAGTGTTAACGCGGTGTGAAGAAATCAACCTAGTTTTGAGTTGGGAGAAATGTCATTTCATTGTCAGGGAAGGGATAGTCCTGGGGCATAAAGTCTTAAGAAAAGGAATCGAAGTAGACAAAGCAAAAATTTCCACCATTGAAAAGCTCCCTCCACCGAGCTCAGTACGGGCAATAAGAAGTTTTCTTGGCCATGCGGGTTTCTATAGAAGGTTCATAAGGGATTTTGCAAAAATCTCAAAGCTATTGACTAAACTCTTAGAGAAGGACATCCATTCGATTTCACGACTGAATGCCTTACAGCCTTCACTATCCTGAAGACTTTATTAATTAGAGCCCCTATCATGGTTACACCCTATTGGAATGAACCATTCGTGTTAATGTGCGATGCAAGTGATTATGCAGTGGGGGCAGTATTAGGTCAGCGTAAGAACAACCATTTTCATCCTATCTACTATACGAGCAAGACGCTCACCAGCGCTCAAGAGAACTACACAACCACTAAAAAAGAACTCCTTGCAGTAGTGTTCGCGGTTGACAAGTTTCGGTCTGATAAGTGTCTAAATACACCATTTTGTAACGGTGCATTACTTGTACTTTCATGCATTATTTGAATAAAACCGATGCCTTTTGATGTGTTTTTTGTGTTTTTTCTATTCCAAGGCATCTACGAGCCATCTACGTGAGGAGGAGCATTTAGAGGATGAAAATCGAGGCCAAGGAGCGAAGAAAAGAAGGTTAAACGAGCTCCGGACGTCATTCGGGCACTCCTACATGAAACGGGCCTATTCAGGCCCGTTTTCAGGCCCGCACACTAGGCCGCACACGGCTCGGGTTTAAAAGGGTTCTTAGGGTTTTTTCGAGAGATATCTTGCCACCGGCACCTCCAAGCACCCCCATGCTCAAATCTTTATCGGAAGAGGTCATTTTGGAGTGGAATCAAGTGGGAGAAGAGGGAAGAATGCATAGATCTTGATCTTAAGGCTTGCCGACGCGGATTCGGCAAGTTGCTCCATCACGCCTAGTCAATATCTTCAAGGGGAAGTTTTACTTTATTTGTGATTAATCTTGTATCTTGAAGCTTCCCTTTGCTTATAATGTTGAACTAAACCTCCCAAGGCCGCCGGGGCAACCGGTGAACCTTGGGAGAAATACTTGTATTGGATGATGTATTTTTAACTCAATGAATGCATGGTTTGCCATTTAGTTTAATGCTATGTGTACTTAATTGTAGTGATTTGCATGAGAACTCTGCATTTCATCTTATTGATTGTGCTTGGATGCGCGAGGTGCGCCCTTGCATTAGATCCATATAGTATGAAGAGGGAACCATTGTACCGGTACACCGGAGGTTCCGAGTGCCGGTAGCCTCCCGCAGGTTGTAGAGTTCATCTTAGCGCAATTGCTTATAGATAACTCTAGCCAAAGCTCCTTAGGCCCAATGACATCGTGTGAGTATCCTTAGGATAAAGGAACTTGTACTGGATTAGGGCTACACTACGGAGGTTCCGGGGTAGTTGACTTCCGAGTCTAAGCGGACCAACTAGTTCAAACCCTGCATGCATTATTTATTTATCACTCATCCATGCTTGTGCTCGTCCCGGGAGAATCCTAGCCTGGGGACCTTATCTTTGATACCTGTTTTCCCTCTACGTGCTTTTAACCTGTTGGTGGCTTGATCACTTTTATTACTTTGTTTTCGTACTTAGTATTATTATAACAAAATCCTTGTTTGATCAGACTAAACAGCTAACCTCAGAGGAAGTAATAGTTGATCTCTGGACCCTAAAGAATACGACCCTCTCGTGCTCACGCAAGAGGTATTACTTGACGATATGTGCACTTGCGGCTGGGAAGCCGTGTACCCGCTTTTTAGCGACGCGCGCGGAGACCATCAAGTTTTTGGCGCCGTTGCCGGGGACTTCGAGAATACTAGGAAAACTCCTAGATGCTGGCTTAGTCGTTTATCTTTTTATTTTTGTGCATATATACATTTTTATTTTTTTGTTTTCTTTTATGCTTTATCTTTTTTATTATTTTGTTTGTACACAGAGGCCATGGATTTTCACGAAGCTATGGTGGCCGCAAAAATTTATGCACTTGAAGAAAAGTTGGACAAATTTATAGCTATGCAAGCAAACGAAGGAGATAGGCATAATAATACTCACAACCCATTTTGAAGGGGACACCAAAATTCTCCTAGATATTCTCAAGGACAACAATGGGACTACCCTCAACAAACATTGGCAGAATATCCCCCATATCAAGAACGGTGGCACCATCATCCTTCAGTTATTCCATGTGAGCAACCCTGTCAAAGGAAATTCACAATTGAGGAGGCATTAGCAAAGTTTATAATGGCCACTGAGAACAATTTTAGGAATGTTTAAGCATCTATTCAAAAGATTGAGAAACAAGTGCCAGAACTTCAAAAGGCAAATGCAGAGGCTGAAATGATAGAGGAGCAAACAATCGAAGTTCTACCAAAAGATGCTATTGAAGAAGAAAATGGGGAGGCTAAAAGCATGATTGTAGAAGAATGTGAGGAAGTAGAAGAAACTGAATCGATCATAACAGAAGAAGCTACTTGTCTCAACATCATTCAATCCATCAACCTTTCAATATTGTTCAAGTGCAAGAGAAAAATTCCGAGAATTGTATTTGAAGATGTGGGTATGAAACTAGAGCCATACATGAACCCACCTATGCCCGGCTTAGACAATTCTCACCCGAAGATTTTCCCTTGGCGGCCCAAGCAAATGTTGTGGGCAATTGGAGTTCATCAACCCGAGGTTGAGAAAAAGCATGTGGATAGGATGTTGAAGCTACCAAATAATCCACCTATGCCAAGCTTAACAAATTCTCAGCCCAACTTGTTCCCTTGGAAACCCAAACAACACTTGTGGGTAACTCAAGGCAATTCACAAGGATTCGAGGAAGAAAATGTGGGTAGACGGTTAAAGCCATCTCAGGACCCACCCACGCTGAGCTTGAACAATTCCCGACCCAAATTATTCCCATGGAGACCAAAATGTAATTCTTTCATGATCTCTATCTTGACATTCTCTCGGCAGGTATGCTTTATATTTTTTGGTAGCTCTTATGCCACCTCTAGCAGGGAGGAGCACACTCTCTTCAAACCTCCATGAGGTAAGAAAAAAGTATGTCGAGCTAGTAACGTTAAACAAGCACTTTTTGGGAGACAACCCAAGCTTTTAAATTAGTTTTCTTACTTCCTAGTTGTGTGTTTTAGTTTTCATAGCTTTTGTGCTTGTTTTTGTTTTTGTTTTGTGTGAGTATCTCAATTGCAAATTTTTGTTGTTTAATGTGTTGGCATGAGTATTTATTGTTGAGTTCGATGATTCTTGATATGTTTTCTACAGTTCTATGCTCATACTTTGCATTATGATGAGGATTATGCATGTATGGAAGAAATTCAAGGTATTCTAGGGCTGTGCGGGCTGTCTTCCACCTGCACAAGCAAGGCAGAGAGGTGTGTGGGCAGCACACAACCCGCACACAAGAAATTCAGCACAAGATTTCAGTCTTCAGCGCAAAAAAAAATTGTGTTTCTCTTTCTTTCTTTGGCTGATTTTAGTGCAAATTTTTGTGTAGGAACCCCTCTTTATTTTGCCAACTTAACCTTGATCTTGAAACCCCTTATCATTTTGAGTTTTAATTTTGTCGATCTATCACTTTTCATCAAGTTTTCAACGACACCGTTAGTTTTTGCCATCAAGCTTTGTGCGTGAATTTCTCTCTTATCTTTCTAGTTTTTATTGCTTAAATCTTTATCAAAGCCCAAGCAAAAGAAGGTGAGAATGCTTTAAACTTGAAAATTCATGTTGATATATCTTTTCTTTACAAGTTCTCACAAAGAGATGACAACTGAGACAATTATGCTTGAGTACTCACATATTGTGCTTCCTTGTCTTATTTCTTTTTGTAGTTCAAGTTGGAAAGAGCTTAACTCTTAAAAACTCTTGCTTTTATTTTTTCTTGTTTTATTTTAGCTCTTTAATAATTTTTGTGTGATGATGATGGATGCTTTGATCTAATGTCCCGTTCTATCTTGCAGGGGTAGAGGTGGGCATTGCTTTCTCTTCTCTCTACTATCATTAGGAGCACGATGATCACGTGATCTTATCCATTCATGTGCTACCACTCTAACTCATGGAAGTTCACCTACCCCTCATCTATGCTTTATACTTCTTATCATTTGTTTTGCGCCGCTGACCATGTACATTGGGAACAATGTACGACTTTAAGTGGGGGGTGGCATGCATGCACATATGTTCTTTAGCATCGAACTTTTTTTTTATTATTTGTGCATGTCTGTTTTGGTGAACTTTGATGAAATTTATGCAAGATTGTAACCTATGATGGCGATGATACCTAAGTGTACATTAGAATAGGACAATGATAGATGCTAAGCTTTGCACACAACCTTGTACTTAATGAATTTTGATCATTCACGGCATTCCATCACGTACCTTCTAGCTTGGACCTTGGATATCTAGGTTAGGTTAAATGATAACCTACGTGACCCTCTTTGTAGCTAACCCATTTTAGTGATACCGTACCTTGACGTGTTAGGCTTCTTACTAATGAGTTATCTGAGGGCTTCTGTCTCTCTCTTTAAATTGGCAAAAAGGGAAATAAAGTGTGGTCATAAAAAGAGTTTTGTATAGCAATAAGAATGACAATGCTCCTCTACTTGAATAGCAAATTAACTTAGGTTTTGAGCTCCTAAAAAGAGTGTTTCCTAAGCTCAAAACTAGAAAAGCACGAACATGTTCATGTGAACTTGTAATCTTCTAAATAAGTTGGTTTTTTTGGTGCCTGATCAGCATATTTACCCTTCTAAAACGAACACTACAGTTCATGTTAGTCAAAAAAAAAAAAAAAAAAAAAAAAAATTTCAGCCAATTGTGTATAGACGAGAGACAGAAGTGCCTTGTGAATTCATTAGGGGGTTCCCTACTATTTCAAGGTTCGTTACCGCTATAAGTGGTATGATGTGCGTCAAGAGGTGGTCCTCGGGGTGTCATTTTTTCCTATCAAGGTTACAAGAACCCAGGTGAAGAAGGTTGCACACACACAGCATCATCTTGCCTAATGAATGTTTCAAATTTCGATTATGGTTGTAGCTTAGCATCTAGCGTCTTACAATTGCTATTGTGTACTTATATTTGAGCCAGAGGTTGTGTATTTAGTCACTTATCAATTCCTCTTGTTCTTCATGTTTGTTTGCTTGGGGACAACCAAACCCTCAAGTGGGGGGTGATTTGATAAGTGTCTAAAAACAACGTTTTATAACGGTGAACTACTTATATTTTCAAGCATTAATTGAATAAAACAGGTCCCGTTTGATGTGTTTTTCTTGTTTCAATTTCAGGGCATCTTCGTACCATTCATGTTTAGAGGAACGTTTATAACTAGAGAATCGAGGCCAAGGAGCGAAGAAACGAAGGATAAACGAGCTCCGAAGGCATCCAAGCGTTCCTACACAACCCAGGCCCGTTTATGGCCTGTGTGCGGGCTGTGCACAGGCCGCACACCCATGGCAGAGGGGTGTGCGGCCACGTGTGCGGGCCCCGCACACTGGCCGCACACTGGTCGAGTATTTAGTCCGATTAGGGTCTTTCTCACGGGGACTTTTGCCACCGACGCCTCCAAACACCCCTACTCTCAAAGCTTCATCGAAGGAGGTCGTTTTGGAGCGAAATCGAGGGGGAGAAGATGGGAGAACTCGAGGATATTCATCCTAGAGCTTGCCGACGCGGATTCGGCATGTTTCTTCACCAAACCTAGTCGACATGTTCAAGAGGGAGTTTTTGGTGTTTTTGTTGATGTACACTTATTTGTGTGAACTTCCCTTCTTTTTCATGTCCAACTAAACCTCCCAAGGCCGCCAGGCAACCGGTAAATCTTGGGAGGAATACTTTTATTGGATGTTGTACTCTTAATTCAATGAATGCATGGTGTGTTATTTGGTTTCATACTTTGTGTTCTTAATTGTAGTGATTTGCATGAGAACTATGCATTTCATCTTATCAATTGTACTTGGTTGCGCGAGGTGCGCTCTCGCATTAGATCCACATAGTATGAAGAGGGATCCATTGTACCGGTACACCGGAGGTTCCGGGTGCCGGTAGCCTCCCGTAGGTTGTAGAGTTTATCTTAGCGCAATTGCTTATAGATAACTCTAACCAAGGCTCCTTAGTCCCAATGACATCGTGTGAGTGTCCTTAGGATAAATGAACTTGTACTGGAAGAGGGCTACACTGGTGCCCGACTCAGGTTTTTCCTTGCGGACTTTTGACCACTGATGTCTCCCAGCACCCCCACGCACAAATTTTCATCAACGTAGGTCGCTTTGGAGTGAATTCAACTGGGAGAATACGAGAGAACTTGAAGATCTTCATCTTAGGGCTTGCCGACGCGGATTCAACGAGTTTATACATCATGTCTAGTCGACACATTCAAGAGGGAGTTTTTAGTGTATAGCAGTAAGATTGCAATTTAGAGCATTGCCAGCGCTAGAAGCAACACCCAATTAGCATAGCTAGGTTTAGAACTGAAGATACCTCGAATAAGCGCCGAGAAAGCCGAGTTAGTAAACGTCGGAAATCCAACCCCAGGGCCCCATCTACTCCATTGAGTCAATCCTCAAACCTTCCCTTGGTGAACTTCCCTTCCCTTAACTTCCTTGAACTTAACCCAGAGTCAATTCCATCTTTTTCTGTTGGTCAGATATTAAGCAGAACGTTAGTATTAGAAGCTACACTAGTCCCTGTAGATTCGACTACCCGACCTAAAGGGTACACTTTACTACTTGTGCGACTGGTACGCCCCTTGCGTATCCGCAAGTGCACGGGTCGTACAAGTAGTAAAGTGTACCCGTAGGGTCGGGTAGTCGAATCCACAGGGACTGGTATAGCTTCTAATACTAACGTCCTGCTTAATATCTAACCAAATAGAAAATGATGGATTTGACTCTGGGTCGAATTCAAGGAGACTGAGAAAGGGACAAATGCACTAAGGGAAGCTTGAGAATTGACTTGATGGAGGAGATGGGGCCCCGGGGTTGGATTTCTGATGTTTACTAACTCAGCTTTTCTTAGTATTTATCAGAGATGTCTTCAGTTCTAAACCTAGTTATGCTATAAGCATGTTGTTTCTAGCGCTGCCGAGCCCTAAGTTGAACTCTCACTGCTTGCAACGATCAATAACGATTCACAAGCCTAGATAAGAGAACCTAACTACCAAGCAATCAAGCACTAAACAACACACAAGATAGCCAATAACTTTGATTTATTGATAGGAACAAGACACTCATAAATACTGCAAGTAAAGATAATGAGTTCAAGCTATAATGTCATACAAACAACCCCGGGGCTGCCTTAAGAGTTTAGCTCCTCATAACAACAAACAACAAGTACAATGCCAAAGAAATTGAAAGACAAGAAGTTGAAAACTCCCTAATTTCTTGCATCCTTGTAGTTGTCGAAGGATCTATAATGCCGTGGAATCTCCTCCCGATCGGCCTACCATATGCATGGCATTCCTTTGATGGAGAGGAGGATGAACCCCCAAAGCTCTCTTCTTCTTTCTCCCCTTGTTCGCCCACCAAAAGTCCCCCAAAAATCTAAGTTTTTAGGGTTTTAATATTTTCCCGATGTGAGCACGGGCATGTTGAAGCCGTGCTTCAAGCCGTGCAGATTACGGCCAAATAAAACTCCAGAAAACTCACATTCCTGTAATCTGCACGGGGAACAGCACGGGCATGCTTAGGCCGTGCTGGGGTTTGCACGACCGTGCTCAGCGAACTCAGACTGTGTTGAATTTGGCTGAATTCTCCTGCAATCTGCACGGGGTACAGCACGGGCGTGCTCAAGCCGTGTTGAGCTTGATGAGATTTCTTCTAAGTCCTTTAGCTTCTAAAATTATTCCAAAACATCTCTTCTTGCTTCAGGACTTTGATATCTGCATGACAAACTAAGAATACCTCAAATAGCACCGTTCTTGGAGAATTAAAGCCAAAATATTCAATAATGATGAGAGTAAAGCATGCAATATATATATATGAAATGCACTCATCAGCGACCCGTGCACTTGCGGATACGCAAGGGGCGTACCAAGTTTTTGGCACCGTTGCCGGGGACTGGCAACTTCTAAGAATTCGGACAGTCTTAGTACTCTAACCGTTTTCTTTTGTTATCAATTTCACTTATTTTGTTCTTTGTATTTGCTCGCATTCTTTTATTAGTTTTCGTTATTATTTGTGTTTCATTTAGACTGTTTTTGTCTTCTTTTGCTTCATGTTTAAAAGTTTCATATCTCACTCTCTCTTTTTGTTAGTGCGCAGGCGTAGTGTATGACCCGGGGGAATTCTTCCCAACTAGCATCTTCAGATCCAAACTTCGAACGGACATTTCATCGGAGACAGCGGCAGATTAATTTAAGGGAAACCGGGTCAGTGGAAGTGAGGATAGAAGTGGACCAAGAAGAAAGCATGGCAGGGAATCAGAGGAGTATCTCAGACTACGCACGCCCTAATTTGGAGGGATCTGTATCAAGCATTGTTCGGCCCCCTATTGCAGCGAACAATTTCGAACTGAAGCCAAATTTTATCCAGATGGTGCAGCAGATGTGCCAGTTCGACGGTTTCCAGGATGAGGACCCATATGCACATCTCGTAAGTTTTTTGGAAATTTGTGACACTTTCAAGGCGAATAATGTGTCCGAGGACGTCGTTCGCCTCCGACTGTTCCCGTTTTTAGTGCGAGGAAGGGCCAAGCAATGGCTAAGCTCCTTGCCGGCGGGATCTATCACAAGTTGGGCACAGCTGGCTGAGAAATTCTTGACTGGATACTTCCCACCGGCCAAGATTACCAAACTCAGAAGTGATATTTCCTCTTACCGACAAGAAGAATCAGAAACCTTGTACGACACTTGGGAAAGGTACAAGGAATTACTGAGGAAGTGTCCACAACACGGGATAGTGGAATGGATGCAAATCCAGATTTTTTATAATGGGCTTAATGTGGCGACCAAACAAATGCTGGATGCCGCAGCTGGAGGTTCTTTGTGTAGCAAGAGACCAGAAGAAGCACAAAACCTCATCGAAGACATGGCATCCAATGGTTACCAATGGAGTTCTGAGAGAAACAAACCGGTGAAGACAGCTGGCCTTTATGAAGTTGATGTACTCACTACCTTGGCGGCACAAGTGGAAGCGATTTTTAAAAGGTTGGACACAATGCAAGTTCAATCGTCAGAACAAAATTCGAGTGCTGATAGTTGGGCAGGCCAAGCAGGGCCTAGTTGTTCATCAGAAGGGGTTTAGGTGACTGAACAAGTGGACTTTATCGGTCAAAATCAGAGGTATTCAGGCAGCCCCTACAGCAGCACCTACAACCCGGGGTGTAGGAATCACCCCAATTTTTCTTGGAAAGACCAAAATTAGGGGCAACAGCGCCCCCAACAGCAACAGCAACAACAACAGCAGCAGCAGCAACCGACACAGCCTCAATTTTCGAGGCCTTCACCACAAGAGCAAAAGGGACCTTCTATTGAGGCCCTCCTTGTCCAGTACATCCAAGCCAATGATGCCCGAATCACAGGGCATGAAGAGATGATGAGGAAACAACAAGCCTCTTTACAAAATCTTGATCGTCAGGTCACACAGATTGCCAAGACGCTTGCTGAACGACCCCCGGGTGCTCTACCTAGTAACACAGAAATCAATCCCAGGGAATCTCTTAAGGCAATCACTTTAAGAAGTGGAAAGGAAATCGAGTCTCCACCTCCTCAAGTGCGACAGGGTACTCAAATTGAACCAGAGGTGGAAATCCTAGAGAGAGATTCTGGGTCAAGCTCAGGAATGAAAGTTAAGGGTAAAGAGAAAGACCCGGTGGCAGAATATAAGCCTCCTTTGCCTTATCCTGCGAAGCTCAAGAAAGTCCAACAAGAGGCGCAGTTCAAAAAGTTTTTAGAGACGTTCAAGACCTTACATATAAATGTCCTATTTGTAGAAGCTGTCTCACAAATGCCCAAGTACGCCAAATTTCTTAAAGAGCTTCTGACCAACAAAAAGGAAGTTAGAAGCAGTCTCGACGGTGACATTAAGCAAAGAATGTTCAGCGATCATCTCCAACAAAATCCCCAAGAAAGAGAAGGATCCGGGAGGGTTCATCATCCCATGCACAATTGGTGGAATGATGGATGAGAAAACACTTGCTGATCTAGGGGCGAGCATTAACCTAATGCCTTATAAGATATTTCAGAAGTTAGGACTGGGAGAGCTCAAGCCAACTCAAATGACGCTCCAACTTGCCGATCGATCCCACCAGATGACGATCCCATGGCAAGGGATGAAGAAGGATGACCTCACGGACATGTTAGGGGAGGAACCACCAGATGACGATCCCATAGCAAGGCATGAAGAAGTTGATGTTGTACCACCGAGCACTGATAATCCAGTTTTATTTGTCAAGGGAAAGAAACCATCTAAGGCTCAGACTTGGTGGAAGAAGATGGTTGATAGGAAGAAACAGCAAGCCCTTGCCCCGAAACACATCCCTTTTAATGTACTCAGCAGTGGTGAGGCATTTTTGATTGACTTATTGACCCCCTATTTGGGTTGTTCTTTTGCAGGCTGTCAGGACAAAAGGTATGATTTTGAGCCTTTATGAGGTGAGAACATGTACGTCAAGCTAGTGACGTTAAACAAGCGCTTCTCGGGAGACAACCCGAGTAGTTTCATGTTTATTTCGTCTTTATTTGTGTTGTTTGTGTGTTTGTGTGTGCTACTAAACTAATCTCCATTCAGTTGAGTTTTCTTTTGTTTGTTTTAATTATCCATTTCTAATGCTTGCATGCTTACTTCAGGATGCATCTATATTTCTCTTGTTGCTTGTATCAAATGGCTTCCCTTTGATGGTAATCAACACACGCCATTGTTTGTCATGGAATTTGTCATGGGCACCTCTCCTTCAATTTGGTGAAAGTTCCCCAACTCTACCTTCTTTTCACTTGATTAAGTGTGTTATGATGCATGTGCTATTTTTAACATTGAGGACAATGTTTCATTCAAGTGTGGGGGAGGGTTGTGTACTTGTGTATTAACACGTTTAGATGTTGTGCATGACTTAGGACGATCTATGAAATTTTTGGTTGAGAAATGCTAAGCTAGGAGTTTTCGAGCATACTAGTGCACTTTTGTTGAACATAAAGTTTTATTTTGCTCTTACTTTGGAAACTTTAATCTGAACACTTAGCCTTTGTTGTTTTGTCACTCTGTTAGAGGAAGCACTAGTTGCAAGGCTTTTAAACAGTTAGTTTTTGACTCCAAACTCAAGGAATAAAATGAGAAAAAAATAAAAGAATATTGTGACAACTCGGATTCCTTTTAGGGATGCCCTGTCAAAATTTTATGAGAAAGATGGTAGAAAGAGCTATCACTTTAGAAAAAGCGAAAGCCGCACTTGAGTAGTCCGATCTTAGACATCACAAATGTCATTTTTGATGACCTACAAGGTGAAATGGCTGCCTCTAGGGTGTATGAAGCTACTACCCAGTTTAGGAGTCAGCAGTGAAAATATTGAGAAGAAAGAGCTTGTACTAGACCCCTCAAGAACAGTTTTGACATGCTCCAGGAGGCGACACACACACACGGTAGTACGGAGTATGAGTAAAATCGTTTTCAAGCTTTCAATTGACTAAGTCACTAGCTCTTAGAAACACTTTAAGCTTCAGTAACTCTCTTAATTTGTTGAGATCAGAGGTCATGCACTCATCACTGTATTAGGGGATTAAGGTTGCTTGAGGACAAGCAACAATTCAAGTTTGGGGGTATTTGATGAGTGCATTTCATATATATATATTGCATGCTTTACCCTCATCATTATTGAATATTTTGGCTTTAATTCTCCAAGTACGGTGCTATTTGAGGTATTCTTCGTTTGTCATGTAGATATCAAAGTCCTGAAGCAAGAAGAGGTGTTTTGGAATAATTTTAGAAGCTAAAGGACTTAGAAGAAATCTCATCAAGCTCAACACGGCTTGAGCAAGCCCGTGCTGTACCCCGTGCAGATTACAGGAGAATTCAGCCAAAGTCAGCACAGCCTGAGTTCGCTGAGCACGCTCGTGCAAACCTCAGCACGGCCTAAGCACGCCCGTGCTGTTCCCCGTGCAGATTACAGGAATGTGAGTTTTCTGGAGTTTTATTTGGCCATAATCTGCATTGCTTGAAGCACGGCTTCAACACGCCAGTGTTCACATCCAGAAGACATTAAAACCCTAGAAACTTAGTTTCTAAAGGGACTTTTAGGGGGCGAACTAAGGGAGAAAGAAGGAGAGAGCTTTGGGGGTTCATCCTCCTCTTCATCAAGGGAATGGCAAGCTTATGGTAGGCCGATCGGGAGGAGATCTTACAACATTGTAGATCCTCAGACAACCACAAGGATGCGAGAAATTAGGGAGTTCTCAACTTCTTGTCTTTTAATTTCTTTGGCATTCTACTTGTTGTTTGTTATCATGAGGGGCTAAACTCTTAAGGGAGCCCCAGGGTTGTTTGTATGACGTTGTCGCTTGAACTCTTTATCTTTACTTGCGGCATTTATGAGTATCTTGTTCCTTTCATTAAATCTGAGCTATTGGTTATTTTGTGTGTTATTTAGTGCTTGATTGCTTGGAAGTTAGGTACTCTTATCTAGGCTTGTGAATCGCAATCGATAGTTACAAGCAGTAAGATTGCAATTTAGAGCATCGGCCGCGCTAGAAGCAACACCCTATTAGCATAGCTAGGTTTAGAACTGAAGATACCTCGGATAAGCGCCGAGAAAGCCGAGTTAGTTAACGTCGGAAATCCAACCCCGGGGCCCCATCTCCTCCATCGAGTCAATCCTCAAACCTTCCCTTGGTGAACTTCCCTTCCCTTAACCTCCTTGAAGTTAACCCAGAGTCAATTCCATCTTTTTTCTGTTGGTTAGATATTAAGTAGAACGTTAGTATTAAAAGCTACACCAGTCCCTGTGGATTCGACTACCCGATCTAAAGGGTACACTTTACTACTTGTGCAACTCGTGCACTTGCGGATACGCAAGGGGCGTACCATCAGGTAATGTTTTAAGCTCTAAATCAGGTGGGTCTTCAATGGAAGGTCGTAATATGTGCCATTTTGTTGAAATTTGACCCTTTTTGCTTCTCTTGTGCTTTATTTCTTTTGTAGAAGTTGTGTGTTTAAGTTTTTGTCGAGTTTTCCTTTTGATGGAATCTTAGCTAAGGTTTTTTTTAGAGTGAAAAAGAGGAGGAAAAACCTTTCAGGAAAGAGCTTTTAAGTGAAGAGTGTAAGGCATCAAGATGCCGCATGGGCTTGTGAAAAGAGGCCTCGTGGCCTCCCATGCGCCCGCAAGGGAGCCCGCGAGCCCTCCCGCGCTTTGGGTCTATAAATACCCGATTTGAAACTCAAAGGGCCTTCATAAAACTACATTTCCCTCTCTTTTTCTCGCCATCTTGAATCCTCATTCTCCCCTCTATTAGATCTTCATTCTTGAGCTCCAAGAAAGAAGAAAGGTGTTGATCTTCCCCTCTCCTCCATTGGTGATGATTGTCTTCTAGTTCTAGCAAGGTTTAAGGTGAGTTTTCTTCTCTTCTTCAATTTCTTGTTTTTTTATTCAATTCCCTACAGATCTATGAAGAAATAATGTGGATCTAGTATGTATCTAATGTTTAATTGGAATTAAGCCATAGATCTAATGTTTGGATGGTTTAGGAGTCTTGATCTTATGTTTTGGTGAAGAATGAAATAGATCCTTCATCTCTAAACCCTTGATTCTTTTAGATCCGAACCCAATTAGGATTTTCTTGATTTTATTGTGATCTTGAGGATTTGAGGATACCATTATTGTTAGTTCTTGAATCTAGAATATCTACTGAACCCTAGAAGGTATGAGATCAAATTTTGATCATTCTTTCCTCCCTTGTTTATTGTTTGGGTTATTTGATTGATTCTTATTTTCTTGGATGGTTAATGGCTTCAAGGAGGTGGATCTAAAGGCAAGGGTAAAGAGCAAGTAGGCGAGTGATCCAAGAGTATGATCTTGCCAAGTTTGTGAGTGGGAATTGTTTAATTAAAGAGCTATGATCATGCTTGTTTGAATGTCCAATAATGCATGCTTTGAAAAGTGAATTTCTTGATTCTTGAATTGTTTCTTGAAACCTGAAATTATGATTCTATATGACTTGAATTATTTCTTGATTATGATCAAAGATCTTTCATATATCTAGTGGGTTGGAAACCCAATGATTTCAATTTCATGTTTTTAAAGAAAATTGTTGAATGTTGAATGTTCTTGATAAAAAGATCCTAGAAGGGCTGATGTGAATCAAAATGAAATTCTCTATGATGATGTTGCATTTAAAATATGTTTCAAAAGAATTCTAAAGGTTTTCAAATTTCTTGTGTTGGTAGGAAACCCTATGGCTTGAACTACAGGTTTCCAAGATTTGTGATTTTAAGAACTTGATGTTCTTGTTATTTTGACCCAAGAAGGGCCTATGTGAACCAAATTAAGATTTATTATGATGATATCATATTTGAAATGAGTTTTCAAAAGAATGCTCTTATGAT
Source organism: Dioscorea dumetorum (assembly GCA_902712375.1). NCBI lineage: Eukaryota > Viridiplantae > Streptophyta > Magnoliopsida > Dioscoreales > Dioscoreaceae > Dioscorea > Dioscorea dumetorum. The sequence continues at coordinate 674,671 of CACTHL010000446.1, forward strand.
GATGTTCTTGATGAAAATTACATCATTAACGATGTTTTGCACAAGTATTACTCTTGGATTAAGAGTTTCATTTATGTGAATTTATGATCTCTCGAGAAGATATGTGATTTTATAATGATACGTTTTGATAAGCCTACGGGTGGAATATGTGTGATCTCTTGATGAGATATATGATATCATATTGATGTGTTCATGATGAGTCTATGGGCGGGATGGATATCCCAAATGTTGATGGTGAGGGGGAAGGATCCCTGGTATCTTTTTCAGAAGCGAGCTTCCACGGAACAACCTAGTTGGGGTGGCATGGAGTTCTCGGCCGACTCGCTCATTCAGGAGCCGCGTAGAGATCCTGAAGAGCCGTGTTGGGTTCTCGGTGTCACCAGCCGGTATTCCAAACGGTCAACACCAAGATACGCGTATCTTGGTGGCTCCTGACCTAACTCTAGCCGCGGATTAGTGATGGAGGGTTTTCATAGGCTGGTGATACTAGCGATACGGGATTTATTGGGATTATCTTATAAATCCCTAGGTCGTTGAGTAAGAAAAGATTATTTTCAGAATTCGGTTTTCATGATACGAGATTTATTACATTGATTACTTTATGAAACCCTGAAAAGTTGAGTATTCTAAAAAGAAGTATTTTAAAAATGGATTTCAAACGTGTACCATTTTATAAATGATTTTCAAGGTTTTACTGATGCATTTTCTTGAGAAAGTTGATAAACACCTATTATTGAATTGAGTGCCGACACATGAATTACTACATTGGTTTCTTTATAAATCCTTGAGTCGTTGAGTCTTTCAAATAGGAGTTTTAAATCTTGAATTTTCAGATTTGTATCATTTTAAGAATGACTTTCATGTATTTTATGAATGTGTTTCATTGAGGAAGTTTAAAAGTTTTTTATATTAAATTGTGTATATATATATTGAAAGTAAGTATTTTACATAATGTCGAATATTGAAGATTTGCCATTGGGCTTGCTTATAGACTCTTACTTGTGTGAAGTATAGCTCCATGTCTAGCCCCTCACTGAGTAACTTAGTTACTCACCCATTCTTCTTCTCTTCTTTACAGGTGTTAGCACGACAGCAGGGCGTCAGACGTGATAGTGCTTGGCAAAGCCATTCCTGTATTTACCTTTGAGTAGTGTATGATTCATAAACATTGTTGTCATGTATAAGATGGATCCACTAGGACCTATGTTTTCATTCTGGTCTTGAATAATCTTGATTGGTTCAGTCAGGACCTTAGGTTGTATGAGCTTTACACTAATTGTATGGGGGAGACTATGATTGTGTTCTTGATCATTACTGATGTGATTTCCAGGGATATATACCTGGTGTGAGTATGTTGATCTTGTATAGGGTTGCGGTTGAATACTTTTAGATTTAGAATATTATTGTTATGATGTTGATATTGTAGAGGTAACATGTTAGCCTTACGGGGATCTAGGGTTGAGGCAGGTGTCTGACTTCCGTTGGATTGTAGTGGCGGTAGTGTCATGGGCCCGGACCCGAGATTCGGTGCGTGACACCATTAGTCTATCAATTTCCTCAAACTATTCAGACTCTTCTTCAGAAGTCTCTTCTAAGCCCTCTTCTTGAGTATGTGTAATTGGTTGGGTTTCGAGACCTTCTGCGCTTTCTACAACACCTTTCGCACATATTTCATTGGAAATACCCAAGGAGAGAATTTCTTGACTTTCGCCTTTATCAAATGAATCAAATCGACGAAGGACCTTGATAAGTGCTTCTATACATATATTTTATAACATCATGTTGCATGCATTAAGCATCATTTTTATGAGGTTGTATCACTAATAAGGTGTATTTTGTGTTCTTTGTGCAAACAGGGCGTTGAAGGTGCGAAATATAAGAAAGGAAGCAAAGATAGGGAGTGATGGCACATTTAAAGAGCAGAAATAGAAGCTGTGCTCGCATACATGGAGGTGTTCCCAACTTTCGCAGGACTTCAAGTAATCACATGAACCAGAAGGGCACGAAGGCAGTAGTACGTCCATGTCCCCGCTTTTGCGCGCAAATAGGAGAAGGTTTTGAAGGCTTCAAAGGACAGAAAGCCACACACTCTACCACACCGGCGTTAGCCCGACCGTGTGGACTCGAGGAATGTTTTTGGGAGAAATCACTGTAGTAAAAGTAATGTAGCAAATGTATTGTAGCAGTTTATTGTAGCAGTACTGTAGCAAAATCATTGTTCACTCCCGTGTGGAAATTTCACACGGGCGTGTGGCTACAGTACGCGGGCGTGTGAGTGCCCATGTGGATGCCCGTGTAAAGCCCCAATTTCAATTTATAAAAGCCGCCTTGTTATAATTTTTAGGGATCTTTTTGGCTACTTTCAAGAGGTAAGGCGGTTAGTCTTGGAGAGAGTTCTTTGTGGCTTCGGGAAGCTTTCCTCAACAACTTGGATCGATTCTTCCTCCGTCATAGCATCAACGAAGCCACCGGTGACCTAGCTTCGGAGTGGATTCAATCCAGACGTGGAAGCTACCCATCATGACCATCATCACGGATTTAGGAGGGTTATTTTCTATGGCTTGTGAACTTTTTATCATTATTTTATTTGCTTTGTGGCTTGCTCCATGGAGAGCTAAACCCCTAGAGGGTATTCGGACATGTAAACCCTAGGATTCATATTTTCATTAGATTTACATTGTGTTTCTATTCGAATTTACTACATTGAGTTTTGCTCTTGAGTTCTTAATAAGCTGCTTGTGCTTTTGATTAAATTATAAATTGCCTTGCATGCTTTATTCAATCTAGTGAAGAGAGAGATCACCACTAGGTTTAGAATTACCAAGAGTAAAGAGGGTTGAGAGGGTGAGCCTTGAGATAGCGGAGTGTCCCCTTTCCCTTCCGATAGATATTTCCTATCTCCATATTCCCTAAATGTCAAGAAACCATATGTCGTGTGAGGCGTCGTGAGAATTCTCCGCCGGGACCTCGTAGGGGGTTAGGCATCTTTCACCTGGAGGCAGTGTTGGATCTACTTTTAGGAATTGGTTATATCTTTGGGATCCCTAGAGTTTTAAGTAGTCATATGTGGTGTGAGGCGTCGAGAGAATTCTCCGCCCGGACCTCGTAGGGGACTAGTAATCGGTGGTCTGAAGGCAGGGACCGATATATCTCAGGATACCCACGACTCAATTAGCTCGTTTAGAAACACGTGTAATCTACTTTTAACACCCGAGTCCTTGGAGGAGCATTGTCCGAATACCAAACTTTTATTGATTGATAACTCCCTCTTCTTTCAGTCCTTGTGCATTTGTGGTGACACTCTTAGGCCTAGTTATTAGATCATCACACATTACATTTATTAGGCTAGATAACAAAAGAGGAGCAACTACTAGTACTCCTGTTCCCTGTGGCTCGACAACCGACCCGTTGGGGTCTACTTTATTACTTGACGACCCGTGCAGTTGCGATAACGCAAGGGGTTGACACATCACTCTGTGTTCCAGAAACACGCGATCAAACCTCTTCTAAGCTCTCCTCTAACTCTCTGCTCTTACATGCCAATGTTTCTTCTTCAAATTGAGTGAGCACACTGAATAATTCACAAGTTCGAACCTCGGTATCCCCAACTAGATCAAGGTTGCACTCCCCCACACAATAATTTATTCCAGCTCGATTTTGCAGTAAGTTATGCAGAGGTGATTGCTCAGTGAACCAATACATCTTCTGTTCAATGTCTCTCACCATTCTAGTGATTTTCTCGAATAATTCTGTTTTATTGATCATGTTTCCTACAAAATTAAAAATGAATAGACAATTCAAAATGGTGGAAAAATAAGACAATAGGTAATAGAAAAGTCGGAGAATGACTAAAGTAACAAAGTATAGATGTTCCTACAACGCTGATAAGTGCTTGATTATATATATATTATAATATCAGTTTACATGCATTGAGCATCACTTTTATCAGGTTTTAGCATTAACAAGGTGTGTTTTGTGTTCTTTTGTGCAAACAGGGCTTTGGAGACATGACGTACAAGAAGAAGCAAAGATAGGGTGTGATGACACGTTTCAAGGCCACAATCAGAAGTTGTGTTCATATACATGGGGGTGTTGCCAACTTTCGGAGGAGTATAAGTCACTACACAAACCGAAAGGGCACAAAGGCAGTAGTACGCCCATGTCCCAGCTTCCGTACAAAGCAGAAGAAGGTTCTTGAGGATTTTAAAGTATAGAAAGCCACACACCCTACCACATGAGCGTGTGCCCGACCGTGTGGACTCCAAGGAAGACTTCGGGGGAAAAATCACTGTAGCGTTTACTATAGGACATCACTGTAGCAGTACTGTAGCAAGTACTTCACACGCCCGTGTGAAATTTCCACACGGGCGTGTGGATGCCCGCGTAAAGCCCCGGATTCAAATTATAAAAGCCTCCTTGTGATAATTTTTGGAGATCTTTTCGGCCACTTTGGAGAGACAAGGCGGCTAGAGCTTGGAAGGAGTTCTTTGCGGCTTTGGGAAGCTTTCCTCACCAACTTGGATCGATTCCACCTCCGTCATAGCATCAAGGAAGCCATCGGCGACCTAGCTTCGGAGTGGATTCAATCCAGACGTGGAAACTACCCATCAAAACCATCATCACGGATTCAAGGGGGTTATTCTTTATGTCTTGGGAACTTTATTCTCAATTTATTATTTGTTTTGTGACTCGCTCCATGGAGAGCTAAACCCCTAGAGGGTATTTGGACATGTAAACCCTAGGATTCTTATTTTCATTAGATTTACATTGTGTTTCTATTCGAATTTATCAGTTTGAGTTTTACTCTTGAGTTCTTAATGCTTGTTTGTGCTTTTGATTTCATTATTAATTGCCTTGCATGTTTTATTCAATCTAGTGAAGAGAGAGATCACTGCTAGGTTTAGAATTACCAAGAGTAAAGAGGGTTGAGAGGGTGAGCCGTGAGATAGCTGAGCGTCCCCTTTCCCTTCCGACAGATATTTCCTATCTTCATATTCCCTAAGTGTCAAGCAACCATATGTGGTGTGAGGCGTCGAGAGAATTCTCCGCCGGGACCTCGTAGGGGGTTAGGGATCTTTCACCTGGAGGCAGGGTTAGATCTACTTTTAGGAATTGGTTATATCTTTGGGATCCCTAGAGTTTTAAGCAGTCATATGTGGTGTGAGGCGTCGAGAGAATTCTCCGCCGGGACCTCGTAGGGGACTAGTTATCGGCGACCTGGAGGCAGGGGCCGTTATACCTTTGGATACCAACGACTCATTGTTTTCGTTTAGAAACACTTGTAATCTACATCCAACACCCGAATCCTAGGGGGAGCATTGTCCGGATACCTCACTTTTATTGATTGAGAACTCTTTTCCTTCTTATTTCCTGCGCACTTGTGGTGACACTCTTAGTGTTGGCCATTAGATCATCACACACTACAGTCATTAGGCTAGATAACAAAAGAGGGGCTATTACTAGTACTTCTGTTCCCTGTGGTTCGACAACCCGACCCTTTGGGTCCACTTTTATTACTTGACGACGCATGCACTTGCGGTAACGCAAGGGGTTGACACACATCACCTTGTTGTGTTGTTGCGGAGACGCATCAAGTTTTTGGCGCCGTTGCCGGGGAACAGGATACTAGGAACGCGAGTATTTTGTTACTTTAGCCATTCATTTATTTTTACTGTTTTTCTATTCCATCTTCTCTACTTTCATTGTTCTCATTTTCTTTTGTTTATTTGATTGCAGATCCAGCTTATGACCAGCGGGAACCCATCGACATTAGTTGAAGGAGACCCTGAAATTGAGCGAAGACTTCACAAGAGAAGCAAGGAGCCTGAAGTTGTTCAAGAGCAGCAAGTTGAAGTTGAAGCTGAAGGATCTGCGACCATGGCAGACCACGAAGATGAACCAAGGACGCTTGCTGATTTTGCTAGACCTTCAGCCCGAGGAACACAGTCGAGCATTGTTAGACCGCCCATCGCGGCCAACAATTTTGAGCTGAAGCCGGCATTCATCCAGATGGTTCAGCAGTCCGCGCAATTTAATGGGCTGCCTGATGAAGACCCCAATGCCCATGTTGAAAACTTCTTGGAGGTTTGTGATATGCTCAAGATCAACGGGGTCTCGGATGATGCGATTCGATTGAGGACCTTCCCATTCTCATTGAAGGGACGAGCCAAACAATGGCTCCAATCATTGCCAAGAGCGTCCATCACCACTTGGGACGAGATGGTGGAAGCTTTTCTTGCACGATATTTCCCTCCCGGGAAATCAGCGAAGCTCCGCAATGAGATCTCTTCCTTTTTTCAGAATGAGTTGGAGTCTCTATTCGAGACATGGGAAAGGTTCAAGAACCTTCTGCGGCGATGTCCCCAACACGGATTCCCGGATTGGATGATTATACACACGTTCTACAATGGACTGAATCCAAGCACTAGGCAGCTCCTAGATGCGGCCGCAGGGGGAACTATGGGTAAGAAGACCCCAGAAGATGCAAGGCAGCTCATTGAGTACATGGCTCTCAACAGTTGCCAATGGAGCTCGAGGGAGAAGAAGAAGGCTGCAGGAATACATGATGTTGATGCCGTTACATCACTAGCAGCCCAAGTTGAAGCATTAAGCAAGAAGCTAGACACCCTTACAACTTCGCGAGTAGCTGCCATTAGCACTTGCGATAGTTGTGGAGGTGGGCATAGCCCTACAGATTGCCCTATCTCAGTGGGGGCGTCGGCACCAATGGAGCAAGTGGATTTTGTTGGAAATCCAGTGAAGGGACAAGGGAACCCTTATTCGAATACCTACAATAAGGGATGGAGGAACCATCCGAACTTCTCATGGAGCAATCAGGGCCAGCAGAAGCAAGCAGCTCCTCCGGGTTTCCCACAACAGCCTTCTATTCCAGAGAGAGTTTCTGAACTTGAAAAGGTACTTTCTAAGTTTATTCAATCTACTGACACCAGGTTTCAGAACGTGGAGGCGACGCTGCTCAACCACACTGCGTCATTGCACAACTTGGACACGCAAGTGGGCCAAATAGCAAAATCCTTGGCCGATAGACCTCAAGGAAGCCTGCCGAGCAATACAGAGACAAACCCAAGAGAGCACGTGAAGGCGATCACGTTGAGAAGCGGGCGAGAGGTGGAGAATAAAGTGCAAGAAAAGAAGACTGCACAAGAACCAGAGCAAGTGCAGCCTAAGGTCCAGGAAAAAGAGAAGGAAGCTACATCATTACCTCCTGCTTACGTACCTCGAGTACCATACCCTTCACCGCTGAAGAAGGACCAAACGGAGGAGCAGAACAGGAAATTTCTGGAGCTGTTCAAACAGCTGCACATCAACATCCCTTTTGTCGAGGCATTATCACAAATGCCCAGGTATGCAAAATTTTTGAAAGATCTTTTAACTAACAAAAGGAAAATTGAAGAAAGTGCAGCTGTGATATTGGATGGGAGTTGTTCAGCAATACTCCAAAAGAGCCTCCAAAGCAAGAAGAAAGATCCTGGGAGTTTCATCATCCCATGTGTCATTGGGGGTTTAGGCCAAGAGAAAGCGTTAGCTGATTCAGGAGCAAGCATCAACGTGATGCCGTACAAGTTTTTCCAGAAATTGGGGCTAGGAGAGCCACGGCCAACTCAAATGACGTTGCAGCTAGCTGATCGCTCAATTCGACATCCTAGAGGTATCATTGAAGATGTTTTGATTAAGATTGACAAATATATTTTTCCTGCAGATTTTGTAGTACTTGATGTCGATGAGGATGTGGAAGTGCCGTTGATTTTGGGGAGGCCATTCCTTCTAACCTCCAAGGCATTGATAGACATGGAGGGAGGCGAATTGATACTGCGCATTGGAGACGAAAAGATCACTTATCGCCTTACAGATGCTATGAAACACCCTCACGAATTTGATGACACATGTTATTTTGTTGATGCTAATGATAAGCTTGTTGATGAGTATATGCAGGAGATGCTCTACCCTGACCCATATGAGGGGTGGCCTGAGTTTGAAAAGGATGAATCAAGTCTGCAGGAGGTTCGAGTGATAGAGGATCAACCACAACCGGGAATTCTGAAGAGGATTTTCCGTAGACTGACTAGATCAAGGCGTCACCGCAAGAAGCACCAAAAGAGTGTAAAAGATACACATACACGAGAAGAAGGTGATGGCTTTTCAAGTGGTAACAAGATTTCTCATCACTCGCCTACCACGCAACCATATTGTCTGAATTGTCAGGTAAAGGCTGCCAAGAACACATCTCACTTGCATGAGCCCCCATAGAGGAACAGGTACGTCGAGCTAATGACGTAAAACAAGCACTTCTTGGGAGGTAACCCAAGTCATTTTATTGCTTTCATAGTTAGTTTTTCAATTCTGCAGTAATAATTGGCTTGAGTAGGCGACTTTGCGTTAATTCTGTCGTTGCTGTGTTTTTATTGTTTATTCTTGGTGTTTCATGATAATTATACATGTGTGGCTTGATCTACAATGTTTTAGAGGTTTAAAGTTAAGGAATTGGCCTTGTACTTATATGTTCCACAAGGGCAGGCACAAGGGGGTGTGAGTGCCCCTGTGCCTTGCTGAAAATTCAGAAAAACATGAAACAGAAGGGCACAAGGGCACCCACACGGGCGTGTGGGTGCCCCTGTGGCCCTCCTGAGGAGCCACACGCCATGTGGCTCATCCACATGGGCGTGTGAGACCTGAAAAATCAATTTTCAGGTCTCCAGAGTGGCCCAAGGGCAGCCACACGCCCGTGTGGCTGCCCCTGTGGATTTTCCAGGTCCACAAGGGCACTCACACGCCCATGTGAGTGCCCCTGTGGCCTTCTGTCTCGACTTTTTAATCCACACCGGCACTCACACGCCCGTGTGAGTGCCCTTGTGGCGTTCTGGCGTCGAAATTTTGAAGGCACAAGGGCGTGTGGCTCATCCACACGCCCATGTGGCCATCCACAAGGGCGTGTGAGACCCTCACACGCCCATGTGGCTTATAAAGGAGATGAGAAGGCCTTGAACACTCATTCAAACCTTCGCACGTTTTCTCCTTCCGACGCCTCCACGCGAAGAGACGCACCTCTTGGGTTCCTAACGCCTCTCCTTAGCTTATTTAAGGATTCTTGGGTGTTTTTCCGGCGATCTCCATCTTCTTCTTCATCAAAAATCTCCGGTAAGCTCCAAGTTTTTCTAGTTCTTGCCATGAATTTTGAATTTCAGATCTAGTGATTTGTTGATGTTTTATGCATGAATTCTTCATGGAAACTATCATAGTGTGCATGCTTGTCGATTTAGGGTTGTTTTAAGGTGTGGAAACCACCCGACCATGCCCGCGTAAAGCCCCGAATTCAAATTATAAAAGCCGCCTTGTGATAATTTTTGGAGATCTTTTCGGCCACTTTGGAGAGACAAGGCGGCTAGGGCTTGGAAGGAGTTCTTTGCGGCTTTGGGAAGCTTTCCTCACCAACTTGGATCGATTCCTCCTCCGTCATAGCGTCAAGGAAGCCATCGGCGACCTAGCTTCGGAGTGGATTCAATCCAGACGTGGAAACTACCCATCAAGACCATCATCACGGATTCAAGGGAGTTATTCTTTATGTCTTTGGAACTTTATTCTCAATTTATTATTTGTTTTGTGACTCGCTCCATGGAGAGCTAAACCCCTAGAGGGTATTCGGACATGTAAACCCGAGGATTCTTATTTTCATTAGATTTACATTGTGTTTTTATTCGAATTTATCAGTTTGAGTTTTACTCTTGAGTTCTTAATGCTTGTTTGTGCTTTTGATTTCATTATTAATTGCCTTGGATGTTTTATTCAATCTAGTGAAGAGAGAGATCACCCCTAGGTTTAGAATTACCAAGAGTAAAGAGGGTTGAGAGGGTGAGCCGTGAGATAGCGGAGCGTCCCCTTTCCCTTCCGACAGATATTTCCTATCTTCATATTCCCTAAGTGTCAAGCAACCATATGTGGTGTGAGGCGTCGAGAGAATTCTCCGCCGGGACCTCGTAGGGGGTTAGGGATCTTTCACATGGAGGCAGGGTTAGATCTACTTTTAGGAATTGGTTATATCTTTGGGATCCCTAGAGTTTTAAGCAGTCATATGTGGTGTGAGGCGTCGAGAGAATTCTCCGTCGGGACCTCGTAGGGGACTAGTTATCGGCGACCTGGAGGCAGGGGCTGTTATACCTTTGGATACCCACGACTCATTGTTTTCGTTTAGAAACACTTGTAATCTACATCCAACACCCGAATCCTAGGGGGAGGATTGTCCGGATACCTCACTTTTATTGATTGAGAACTCTTTTCCTTCTTATTTCCTGCGCACTTGTAGTGACACTCTTAGTGTTGGCCATTAGATCATCACACACTACAGTCATTAGGCTAGATAACAAAAGAGGGGCCATTACTAGTACTTATGTTCCCTGTGGTTCGACAACCCGACCCTTTGGGTCCACTTTTATTACTTGACGACCCGTGCACTTGCGGTAACGCAAGGGGTTGACACACATCACCCTGTTGTGTTGTTGCGGAGACGCATCAAACGCCTAACTCCCCTTCAACGGCGCGAAAAAATTTGACACACCCTTGCGTGTGTGTTCCACAAGTGCACGGGTGTCGAAGTAATAAAGTACCCAACGGGTGGGTAGTCGAGTAAACAGGGAGTACACGTTAAAAAAACAAAAACACTTTGCTAAGTAGCCAAAGAAAACCAATGTTGTTGATATTAAAAAGTAAGTAATCATAGAATTAAAGAACTGAAAGTGAAAGCTAGAGTGTAGGAAAAGATTAAAGTGAAGATGGAGTACTCGGACAATGCTCCCCCTAAGATCCTAGTTCAAGTGCAAGACTTCAATTGCTCTTACTCAATCAAGATTTAACGAGTCGTGGAAATCCAAAGATACAAGGTCCCAAACCTAAGGTCAACCTTGACTTGTCCCCCAACGAGGTCCCGGCGGACAGAAAACTCTCAACGCCTCATACCACGTATGATTGCACTAAGCTCTTGGGATTCCAAGTGATAAACCCTATTGCCAACTATAGATCAAACCCTCTGGTCCAGGTGAAAGATCCCTAATCACAAATAAGTCTCGACGGAAAAGTCTCTCTCAACGACTAACTCTCTTTGAGATCGATACTAACTCTTGGAATATAGTGGTAAGGTGTATCATACCGGAGGGGAAAGGGGATGTGCCGCTACCTCTCGACTCACCTTCTCGGATACTAGCTATGCCCTAAGGAGAGAAAGAGCTATCTAATAGGCTGTGTGAAAGCTAACACTCCCAGGTGGAAAGAGCTACCACCTCAAAGTGTGAAAGCCGCCCAGGAGGCATCTTGGGAAATGGCTACCTTCGAGGTTGTGTGCAGCTACTACCTACGTTTGTCCTTAAATAAGCCCTTTTCAATAAGAACTTTTAAGAGTAAATCTAGGGTTGGCATGAGTAAGCATACACACACACACGCAGTCAGATTCTATTTTCTTTGTGCTTCGTGTTTTTGCTAGAGCATCGGTTTTTATCTTTCTATGTTGCAAATTGTTCCTTTGTTTAAGAATACTCTCCTTACATACTTTTTGGTGAACTTAAGGCTAAGCACTTCTATCACTCTACTTGTGGATTTTATTGTATAAATTTTGCTTGAGGACAAGCAAAAGCTTAAGTGTGGGGGAGTTTGATAAGTGCTTGCATGTACATATAATTTGAGATGTTTTTCCCTGCATGAGCATCACATTTTTCAGGTTATATTTCTCATTTCGTGTGTTTCTGTGTTCTTTCGTGCAATTAGGGTTGTGAAAAAGGTTTACGCGAAGAAAAGCAAGATTAGGTCATAATGGTGCTATGTGGAGCTCTTTTGTGCAAATACGAAGTTCAAGACACAAATCGGGTTCAAACGAGGGGGTATGTGCCAACTTCTAAAGGCTTCAAGATAATTCTTGTAGAAGGACACGAAGGCAGTCATGCTCGCTCGTTCCGATTGGTTCAAAGATTTCAAAAGCTCTCCAAGGTTTCCCATCATCAAGAAATGCCACTTGACCTTTCACATGGGCGTGTGTCCGTCCATGTGACCTCAGGAGAAGAAACGGGCGAAATCGAGGATTAGTATGAAGATTTCACAAGGCAGAAAATCCACATGGGCGTGTGGAATTTCCACACGGGCGTGTGGAATTTCCACACGGCCGTGTGGACTATCCACACGCCCGTGTGGATCCTCGAGATGGCCAATTATAAAGCCGTTCTGAAGCGTTATCCGGGGGACTATCTTCTAACTTTGGAAGGAGGCGACGGCTAGGGTTCAGGAGGTTCTTGCTACACTTTGGGGGCGCTTCTTCACCGGTTTCATCATCATTCCCTTCCAAGGAGAGCCATTGGGGGAGCCTTCGACGACTCGATTCGGCGAGGTGGGCCTTAGGCTTGGAGGAAGGGACTCTTTGAAGAAGAAGGAGAAGTTCCCATAGTCTATCAACACGAAGCCTAAGGGGGTTTTCTTTATGGATTTCTTGCACTTATCTTCATTTATTTTGATGAACTTGTATTGCTCCATGGAGAGCTAAACCCCTAGTGGGTACTTGGACTTGTAAACCCTAGATTTCCTATGTTTCATTGACTTAAATGCTTTTATTCAATTTGAGTTTGAATTTGAGTTTCAATCTTGTTTGCTTAATTGTTTCTCCCTTAGAGTGACACTAGGGTTGAGGGCTAATCCAATCATCCTTTTGACGAGTGACCATCACCATTAGGATTAGATTAATCAAGATTGGAGGGGGTTGAGAGGGTGAGTTGAGAGGTAGCGACACGTCCCCTTTCTCCTCCGGTGTGGTTCTCCCTACCTTCTTATTCCAAGTATTACCTTCGATCTCAAAGAGAGTTAGGCGTTGAGAGAGGCCTTTCCGCCGGGACTTATTTGTGATTAGGGATCTTTCGCCTGGACCAAAGGGATTGATCTATAGTTGGGAATAGGGTTTACCACTTGGAATCCCTAGAGCATAGCGCAGTCATACGTGGTGTGAGGCGTCGAGAGTCTTCTCTCCGCCGGGACCTCGTAGGGGACTAGTCAAGGTTGACCTTAGATTTGGGACCTTGTATCTCTGGATTCCACGACTCTTGAAATCTCTATTGAATAAGAGTACTTGAAGTCTTGCACGTGAAACAAGGATTCTAGGGGGAGCATTGTCCGAGTACCCCATCTTCTTATTGATCTATTTCTCCGACCTAGCTTTCATTTTCAGCACTTTATTTCCACTACTTTCTGATTTTATTTTCTTTCAACAACAATTGGTTTATCTTTGATTACTTAACAAAGTGTGATTGTTCTTACGTCTACTCCCTGTGGATTCGACTACCCACCCGTTTGGGTACTTTATTACTTCGACACCCGTGCACTTGCGGAGTACACACGCAAGGGTGTGTCACAATACCTTCTATCTGAGTATATCCTTTAACCACCAATCTAGCACGATAGCGGTCTACTTGATCATCACCATTATGCTTGATCTTGTAGACCCATTTATTGCTAATAGTTTTCCTTCCTAGTTGTAATGATACCAGCTCCCATGTCCTATTTTTATGAAGGGCTTCAATTTGTTCTTGCATTGCTGCTGTAAGGGTTGATGACCTTACACTTGGTTAGCGGACGTACATTTCAACATAGGCCAAGCCACGAGGGCGCACAACTGCTTGGATTAGGTAGCTCGCAGTTAGCGTGAGGCGTGTGTTGTGTCGTGACCAAGATCGTGCGGCATATCCCGCACAATCATATTCTAAGACGGTGAGGCACGCGCGCTGGACCCTGGGTGTGCGAGTGACCAATGAGTGCATAGAGAAGACGCGCCCATACCAAGAGTCAAGTGTTGGATACTTAGATTATTTAGAGTGTGGATCTCTTGAAAGTCTAGACAGGGCGGGACACTTGATTAACCCCGGAGACCCAGATGCTGATTCCAGATTGGACAAGGCTTACGCAGGCGTATGCAAGTGGGCACGCGGTCGCGAGGGTGGCGGAGGCAGGGCGAAGATGGCAAGCAATATTACCACGCGTGACCGGTACTGCTGTGAGCTGTGACCATGGGTGGCTTGTTGAGCCACAATCACGTCGGTGGGCACTGCACGCTAAGTGATGTCAGGGACTTCACGCCAGACCTATATTGGGTATGGGGCTCAATTAACCTTGGATTTGGGGTAGCTCTTGTAATACAATCTAATCTGTCTTTGGGAGGAGACAAGGCCTCTTTGTTATGGTTTTTTGCCATGGTTGTAAACATTTCTCAATCTAAAAGAGTTTATGTTTTTCTTTCTTTAAAATGGATCTCAAGTGTCGTGTTTCTCGTACCTTGAATGTTCTCCGGTTTTGCTCACTTCCTTTATTTCGTTGTGCTTGTGATGTAAACAGGAGTTCACTAATTGTTATTCTTACAAGGAATGCTGACATGTTGCTATGGTGCATCTCAGGTGCCGCACAGCTAAAAGTGATCGGTTGAGGCCATGATAGCTGCTATCCACTGAGATGCATCTAAACTACTCAGTGCTTCTTAAAGAGTTGATGGTTCTCCACCCTTAGTTAGAAAGCAATATGCAACATTCCCTTCCATAATATAGTCAGAGTGCCAACTTGGTATCTTTCTCGAACGAGTTGATCGCTGAACTTCTGGGGCTTCAGATTCAACTGGCTCTTGTTCTTCATGCTCTAGTATATCTTCAGCTTCCTTTTCTACCTATATAGTAGTAGTCTCTGTGCTTTTACTATTTGCTTGGTCTTGTTCTTTATCTTCTATGAAGACAACAACACTGATGATTTCAACCTTGTAGGCATTAGGATCCTACAGGTGGTAACCCTTTACACCATCAACATATCCTAAGAACACACATTTCCTAGATTTTGGATCTAGCGTTGTAGTTTTTAGGGCATTATAAATCACATATATAGGACTTCCAAATATATGAATGTTTGAATAGTCCACTGGCTTACCAGTTGATGAGTGCATTATATATATATAGTTCATATGCATTACACCCGATATTTACTTGCCCTTTTGCTATTACTTGTTTAGTTCGGTGCTATTTAAGGTATTTTGAGTTTATTGTGCAGATATTTAGATCCTGGAGCAAGTAGAAGGGATTTAGAGGAGAATTCACATCAAAAGGACCTAAAAAGAAGTTCGTCAAGCCAAGCACGGCCTCAACACGGGCGTGCTCTTGGCCGTGCAGTTCATAGGAATTAGAAAGCACGCAGAAGCACTGTCAGAATGCCCTAAGCACGGTCATGCAATGCCAATACGGCCTCAACACGGGGATGTTACACCCCGTGCAAATCACAGTCTAGCAAATTTTCGGTGGAAAATCACTGTAGCACGAGTAATGCAGCAAAAGTACTGCGACACGAATACTATAGCAAGTACTGTACCACCGAGAACTCAAAAACCCGCAATCTACATGGGCTGCAACATGGCCTCAACACGGGCGTGCTGAATTATGCACGGCCGTGCTTGCATCGGGAATGACTTTTTAAGGCCGAATTTAGGGTTTCTTTGGGGGCTTTTTGTTGGGATTTTCTTCTCCCTTTTGGGGGAGGTGGCGGAGTAGTAGAGAGGCACCTTCAAGGGCTAGATCCGGACCAAGAGATCGTCGTATGAGTGGAGGAACGTTGGCAAGATCATCATCGGACACTCTCCGACGACGATTGTGAAGCAAGAATGGAGTTGATGAATTTCATCTCATTCTCTTGTTATTTACCTTGTGTTTCTTGTAGAATTATGAGGGGCTAATCATTCTTCGGTGGCCCGGTTTAAGAACTTGGTAGTTGTTGTATTTGAATGCTTTTATTGCAATGTTTATGGAGTCTCAAATTCTCTCTGTTAGATCTTTGGTTGTTTACTTGAATGTTCGTTGTTGAGTGGCGTTGATTGCTTAATTTCTTGATTTTCTCTTAGCTTGTATATCTCATTGATTGATACAAGAAGTGGAATTGGGCTCTTACTCTCAATCCCACTATATCCACATTAGGGCAACAAGACTCTAGAACATAGGGATCATGAGATGCACCTGATAAACATTGCGAGAATTGGAGTATATTTGACACCAAGTGACTACTCCGGGACGCTGCTTTTTTGTTTTGATCTCTTGTCACCTTAACCCTGTCTCTCTCCTGTTTATCCTCACTTTCTTATTTTTATTTATAATTAAATCTCAAACCAACTAGTGAGCCGGCTATATATTAGAAATCCAACGAGTATCGAAAGCTACACCAGCCCTGTGGATTCGACTACCCGACCCTATGGGTACACTTTACTACTTGTACGACCCGTGCACTTGCGGATACGCAAGGGCCGTATCACCAGTCCACATTTCTATTGGTGTCTTCAACTCTATTGCAGTTGATGGAGACCGATTCACCACATAGCAAGCGGTGCTGACTGCTTCTGCCCAAAACTTCTTATCTTGGCCTGCAGTTCCCATCATTACCCTTGTTCTCTCCAACAGGGTTCTATTCATCCACTCTGCCACTCCATTTTGTTGAGGAGTGTATGTTGTAGTGAACTACCTTTTGATGCCTTCTTGTTTGTAAAATTCATCAAATTCTTTGACAGTGTATTCTCCTCCATCATCTGTCCTCAAACATTTGATCGTCGTGCCAGATTCAAGCTTGACTCGGGTTTTGTAAGTTTTAAAGACTTGAAACACATCTACCTTCCTCTTGATAGGATACACCCAACATCTCCTGGAGTAATCATCAATAAATGATATAAAATAATTTGCTCCTCCTAGTAACTGGTACATGCCACACATCAGGGTGAACCAATTCTAGAATTGCATTACTTCTAGAATTAGATGTGTTAAACTTCAGTCGATGTTGCTTGCTGACATTACCATGCTGACAAAAAGGTAGTGTTACCTTTGTGAGACTTTGAAGTAGATTTCTCTATGTAGGAATCTTCATTCATTGCTTGCTCATATGTCCAAGTTTCTTGTGCCATGTTATTGCACGCTTTTCACTTAGACTACTTACAGCAACTAAAGCTTCTCCTTCTCGCAGAATTTCTCCTTTCAACATATACAAGTTTGCAGCTATCTTGTCTCCTTTCATTAATACAAGCGCACCTCAAATTATTTTCATAATCTTGTTCTGAGTTTCCATTTGCAGCCAAGATGATCAAGTTGTCTAATAGACAACAAGTTCTTCGTCATCACCTCCACATGTCAAAGTTATTGTATAGTCCAGATCGTGCCAATACCAACAATCTTCAACTTGATGGTGCCAATACCAACAATCTTCAGAGCTTGATCGTTGCAACTATACACATAACCTCCAAAAATAGGTTCATAGTAATAAAACCATTCTTTTCTATAAGTCATATGAAAGGTTCCCGCTGAGTCTAGAAGCCAAACCTCAACAAACCTTTCAATGTGTGTGTTGCTAGCTCACATACCATGGCTTTTCCATCATTTGAGATGTTTGCAACATTTCCTTGAGGATTGGAGTCTTTCATATTTAGACTCCAACAATCCTTCTTCAAGTGACCTTTTTTACCACAATCGTAGCACTTGAAAGTTTTCTTACACCTTGACTTTGACGTGCCATTATTGTAGCTCCCACTGGGCTACCTTCCACCCACTGGGCTACGTTCTATTGATCTTCCTCTCGTCACCACCAAGGCTTCCACTTGATGCGAATTTACTAACCTATCTTCCTTGTCCTTATGCCGACTCTCTTCCTTCAGAATAGTAGCTGCAATGTAGTCGAAGACTAGAATATCTATGGGGACATTGCTTGTCAAGTTGATGATGAGTTGATCATAAGAATCTTGCAAGTTTTGAAGTAGAAGCTTTGCACATTTGCCTACCTCTATTTTATGTCCCCATGATGTGAGTTGGGAAAATAGAGTATTTAGGGTGTTCAAGTGCTCCGTCACTGAAGTAGATTCCACCATACGTAAAGTCTAGAGTTTCCTTTTCAGAAAAATCTTGTTGAAAAACCCTAACTTTTGCTACAGTATCTTTGTTAGCTACTTACACTATTCATGACTTTTGCAGTTTTATTTTTCATTGAATTTCAAGTTTTAAAAAAGAAAAAAAATGAGGTATGCAAAGGAGATGGAAAGAGCTACCCCTTTTAGTTGTGTGAAGCTACTCTCGATAAGTTGGATACTATGTATGCCCTAACGAATGAAAGAGCTACCACTGAAGGTGAGTGAAAGCTACCACCCTCTTAGAAATTGACCATGGAAAGAGCTACCGTCCCTAAGCGTGAAAGCCACTCTACAGGATCTAGACAGAAATGACTACCTTAGGAGGTGTGTGAAACTACCATTTAAGCATTTTTCTTTAAATTGAAGTTGTTTGTGAACTTTTGCTTTGAAAGTCATGTTAGTCGAAAAGAGCATACTAGAGAGAGTTGAGACATACGCACACTCAAAAGCTGGGAATAGAGTTCAACTAGTTTCTCGACGCCAGAATTTCTAGTATTCCTGTGTTGTTGTCCCTCAATAGCGTTTGGAACACCCCAACTACTGATTACTTGAGGTTGCTCACTCACTCCTTCCTAGTTGTATTATTTTCTTTTTGCTTGAGGATAAGAAAAAGCTTAAGTGTGGGGGAGTTTGATAAGTGTATACTTATACTAGATTTCATATATAATTTTATACACTTATCCAGCTTGTATTAGAGTAATTATTTGGAAACGATGCTAAATAAGGTGTTAATTGTATTTGCAGGCACCAGGGAAAGCTCATGGATAAAAGAGAGCCAAAAGCAGCAACCAGGAGCTGAAATGAAGAGGTTGGTTCTCTCGCGATGTGACCACCTGGAATGAGTCTAGACAGAAGCCGTAACTACCTCAGCTTACGGTCATAAGACACACCGTAAAGGTTGTCCAGCGGAGCTTACGGAGGCAACAAACGGCCTTAAGTGGGACCGTAACTAGAAGACAGAAAGTCTTATTAGTAGGTTCTTTGTGTATTCCTTACTTTTAATTGATCATGAAGTTTTATTCTGAAATGCATGTGTAGTTGGAATTAATTCTTATTACATGTTGCATTGCTATTGATGTGCGGCGAAAACCCATTAGTTATCGATGCTAGCGTGACGTGAAAAACTGTTAGTTCTTGAGAATTAGCGTGCGGTGAAAACCCGTTAGGTCTTTGTAATTGGCGCGCGGTGAAAGTCCGTTAAGACGCCACATTTCAAATCAACTTCCATCTTGTTCAAGTGAGAAGTATTTATAGGACTTGTGCTTCATTGTTGAAACCCTAAGTCAAGGAGAATCATCGCCCGAATACCCTTTTATCTCTTTAATTGTCTAGTGTTATTTTGTTGCTTTGTATTTACTTTCTATTAGTACTAGGCTAGTTATCAGAGAGACGGCTATTACAAGTATTTCTGTTGACTGTGGTTCGACAACCCAACACTTCACTGGGTCCACTTTATTCTTTGATGATCCGTGCACTTGCGCTAACGCAAAGGGCGTGTGATAAACGTCTAAATATTCGTATTTTATACGTAATTGTGTGAGTTATTTTATTATCTTTTTAATGAGCTGATGCCTCTTTTTTGGTCTAAATCTCTTTATTTTGTGTTGCAGGCCATGAATAAGCCAAAATGAGCCCATGAACATATTTATGAAGAAATCGACAAGAAATACGCCGTTTTTGGGCCTCGCTACTGTAGCAGAATTACCGTAGCTAAATACTGTAGCAGGTACTGTAGCACCCCCGAGATAAAATTTCTGGGAAAGTCTCTGGGTGCCTTACGGGCAACCTTATGCCCGTAAAGACACACGAAATTTCCCTTTTTAAGGGGCATTAGGGCATCTTGAAAGGGGACTTTTGGCCACCATTCTCCACCATCTTCCCCTAGGGTTCAAGGCAAGTGGAGAAGGTAGATCGGAGGAGGAAATCAAGGGGAGAAGAGGTTGTGCTATCAAGGGGAAGATCTAGGAGCTTGCCGACGGGGATCCGACAAGTTCTCATCACCACCTTCTAGTCTTCATCTTAGGGGAGTTTGCTTTGAGTTTTGTCTTGTATTTATTGTATTTCTTGCTTTCCCCTTTGTTGATGATGAACTAGACTCCCAAGGTCTCCGGGCATCCGGTGAACCTTGGGATGAACTTGCTTTGTATGGATGCTTTAGATTTACATTTATGGTATTTGGTGTGTTTTGTTGTTCATGCTTGGTGTACTTTGATGTATTGGTATGCATGAGAACTCTGTGTATCGATTTCTAGGTTATAGTAGGTTGCGTGATCATCGCCCTAATTTTAGACTCCCAAGCTTGGAAGGGATACATGTACAGATACGCCGTGACCATCCGGTATTTTGTACCCCTCCGGTATTAGGGTTGTGCCTAGTTTGTGCTTCAACCGTAATTTGAGAGTCTCGTGCCTTTAATGCAATCGTAGGAGGATTTGAGCGGAATGAATTCCGTATCAATACGCGTAATGGATTAGGGACCAACTGCCGTGACCATCGGGGTGGCCTACCTTAGGATTCTCCTGGCCAAGAACCACCAGTGCCTGTGTAATTCTAGCATCCTACTAGCTTTAGTAATCCCGAGGGGATCCTAGCTCGGGACCTCGTACTTTCATTGCTAATTACCTCCATGATATGCTTATTTGGTGTGCCTTAGTCCAACATGTTTATAGTTATCTTTGTTAGTTTTCTTTTCTTGTTTCAATTCCCTATCTTAGTTAGACTAGACAGTGCCGTCTAGGGGGAAGTAATAGCAGCTCTTTGGACCCCAGGGAATACGACCCTCTCACGCGTGCGTGAGAGGTATTACTTGACGACCCATGCGCTTGCGGACAACCATCAAGTTTTTGGCGCCGTTGCCGGGGAATCCAAGAATGCTAGGAAAACCTCAAGCTCACTGCTCTAGTCATTTATCTTTCTTTTTGTGAATATTTGTTTTTGTTTGTGTCTTTTACCATTTTGTTCATATTTGTTTATTTTCCTTCTTTCTTGTTTCCTTTGTTAGCTTATTATTTTTTTTTCTTATTGTTTATACAGGGCCACAGATTTTCAAGAAAAATTGTTAGCCGCCAAAATCTATGCACTTGAGGAACAAAATAACCGGCTTTCCACAAATGTCTATGATCTTGAGAAGAAGATGGAATATCTCTTTGCCATTAAAGCAAGCCAAGACATTACACAACAACCAAGACCTCAAAAACCCTAGTTCCCCAATTTCAGCCGCAACATCGGCAAGAGAGGAAATACACTACTGAAGATGTTCTAGCAAGGTTTATGATCACTACAGATGCAAGGTTTGCAATAATGGACAGACGACTTGATGAATTTGGTACAATACTAAGGAATGTCCAAGCTTCAATCAAAGCACTTCAGAACCAAGTTGAGAAACTTGTTAGGGCAAATTCCGAGCCTTCTTTGGGTAGCCCAATGAGCAATATTGAAAATAACCCAAGTGAAAATCGGGCGTATATCAATCTTATGAGTGGGCAACAATTGGAAGATGGGGTAAAGCAAGACAATGAGGAGGTCATTATGGCTATAGAAATATGTGAGGAAGTAGAGGAGGCCCCATCTACCACGTTTCAAGAAACTACTTGCCTCGATATCGACCATTCAATAAACCAATCGATAATCTTCAAGTGCAGACAAAAAAATTTGGGAATTGTATTTGAAGATTTGGTGAGGAAACCAATGTCATCCTTGAACCTACTAATGCCGGGCTTGGACAATTCCCAACCAAAACGTTTTCCATGGCGGCCCAAGCAACTTTTATGGGCCACTTTTGATCATTCAAGAAAGGTTGAGAAAAGAAATGTGCATAGGGTGTTAAAGCGTCCAATTAATCCACCTATGCGAAGCTTGACAAGTTCTCAACCAAACTTGTTCCTTGGAAACCCAAACAACACTTATGGGTAGTTCAAGGCGATTTGACAATGGCCGAGGAGCAAGATGTGGGTAGGAGGTAGACGCTGTTCGAGGAGCCACCGTTGCCAAGATTGAATAACACTCGGCCCAAGTTTTTCTCATGGAGACCAAAAGGTAACTCAAGCATGACCTCCAAACTTGCATCATCCCGGAAGGTAAAGTTCATATTTTTTGGTAGCTCTTATGCCACCTCTAGCCGGGAGGAACACACCATTTTCAAGCCTCCCTAGGTAAGAAAGGGGTACGTCGAGCTAATGACGTTAAACAAGCTCTTCTTGGGAGGCAACCCAAGCTTCCTTTCATTTCTTGCATTCATTTTCTTGTATGTGTTGTTTTTTTTTTTTAACTTGTGTTTTTAGTTGTGGTTCTTTTGTAGTTGTATTTTTCATTGTTTTTCTTAAGTCTTTTGCCTTTGTGTTCTCTTGTTTGTCATGTGGTCTTTGAAGAATTCTTGTTCTTGATGCATGCATGTTGATGTTTTGAGTGTTTAATTGATGTTTCCGGCGTTGTTTTTCAAGGTTTCATCCATGGTTAATGTGTACAAAGTGTGGAGAACAAAATGATGCAACCAGAAAAATCCCGAGAATCTTGAGGACCATCCTTGTGGCCGCAAGGATGGTCGGCAAGACCACCTGAGAGAAACCCTTAAAAAGCAAGTTTTGGGGCTATTACTATTCATTCTTCTTCCTCATTCTTCTAGCCGGTTCTCTCTCATTTCTCCACCATTTTCATCATTCTTTTTGCTCTAGTTTGCTCTCCTCCTCCTCTTTTCCATCTTGGTGACAAAAATTTATAGTTTGAGCAAGCTTTTGGCCGGATCTAGCCCTTCGATTCACTCATCTTACTCTAGGGCAAGAGTTTGATCTCTCACTCAAAACCATGAGTTTTTCTTATTTTTGTGGATGAAATTTTAGGGAGTTTTGTTGTTTGTCATTTTTGTGGGTTTTTGGAGAAATTTCAAAGCTTTGTAAAAGTGTTTATGCTCCATTTACAAGAGAAGCTCTTACAAAACTTTTTTTGGAATTACTGTAGCAATTATTGAATTCTTTCACATTCCCATCATGTTGAACCATTGCTTCTCTTGTATGTGACTTAATCTTGAATCATATTTGTAAACCCTTAGCCATGCTTGCATTAGAGAGCTTTAGACACCATGATATTGATTGAACAAAGGACTTGCTTGGATTTTGTTTTGCTTTATTGTTGTGTTGTGCTAGTTGTTTGTTTTGTTTGCTTTTGTTTGTGTTTCTCTTTTTTCTTTTTGTGTGTGTTAGATGCCTTGAGATGATGCTCCTTTCTATCTTGTAGGATAGAAGTAGGGCATCAAGCACGCCTTCTCTCTCGATCATCTACTCGCATCATTGGTGGCTACCCCGATTTCTTGTACTTCAAGATTCATGTTTTGAGACTCGGGGAAGTTCATGAAACCCTCTTATTATGCTTTTATAGCCTATATTTTTTATGCACTGCTGATTTAGACACATTGAGGACAATGTGCATTTTTGATTGGGGGGTAGATTTTCATGAACTTTGGAATTGTTTTAAATTGCATGCTTAACTCACCTTTGATAGCTATGATTTTATTGTTATGGATTTCCTAGCTTGGTAGAATGATAGTAGTGAGTTGTACTTTACAAGTGCTTTGATAAACGTCTAAATATACGTATTTTATACGTACTTGCGTATATTTTATTTTCTCTTTTTGTTATGTTGTTATCTGTTTTCTTGGTTAAAGTTGCTTTACTTGTGTTACAGGCCCGGAATAAACAAAATAAGCTCAAGAACGTATTTATGAAGAAATATACACCAAATACGGCGTTTTTGGGCTCCATCACTGTAGCAGAATTACTGTATCATAATGCTGTAGCAATTACTGTAGCAGGTACTGTAACACCGATAGGAAAAATTCTGAGAAACTCTCTGGATGCCTTGCGGGCAACCTTGCGCCCGCAAGGCCACCCGCAAAGCATCGCGATGTCATGTATTAAAAGAGCTTTTAGGGCATTTTTGAGGAGGCTCTTGGCCACCATTCTCCACCATCTTCACCTAGGGCTTCAAGGCAAGTGGAGAAGGCAAATCTGAGGAGGAAATCAAGGGGAGAAGAGGTTGTGCTATCAAGGAGAGGATCTAGGAGCTTGCCGGCGCGGATCCGACAAGTTCTCATCACCACCTTCTAGTCTTCATCTTAAGGGAGTTTGTTATGAGCTTTGTCTTGTATTTGTTATATTTCTTGCTTTCTCCTTTGTTGATGATGAACTAGACTCCCAAGGTCACCGGGCATCCGGTGAACCTTGGGATGAACTTGCTTTGTATGGATGTTTTATATTTACATTTATGGTATGTGGTTTGGTTTGTGGTTCATGCTTTGTGTTCTTTGATGTGTTGTTTGGCATGAGAACTCTGCGATTCAACTTCTAGATTGTACTTGGTGCGTGACCATCGCCCTTGTGCTAGACTCACATAGCATGGAAGGGATTCATGTATGAATACGCCGTGACCATCGGGTATTTCATGCCCCTCCAACCATTAGGGCTGGACCTAGGTTGAGGATCGACCCTAATTCGAGGTTTTCCTAAGCGTAGTGCAATCGTAGGAGGATTTGGTAGGAAGAAATTCCGAGCCAATACTCGTACCGGATTAGGGGTCATCGCCGTGACCATCGGGGTGATCTACTGTTGGATATTTCTTGGCCCATCCACCATTGCCTGTGTAATTTTAGCATCCATCTAGCTTTAGTAGTCCTGAGGGGATCCTAGCCCGGGACCTCGCGCTTTCATTATTATTTGCTTCCTTAAATATGCTTATGTGGTGTGCCTGAGTCCATGTGTTTATAGTCATCTTTGTTAGTTTTCTTATCTTGTTTTATTTCTCTATCTTTGGTAGACTAGACAGTGCGGTCTAGGGGGAAGTAATAGCAGCTCTTGGGACCCCAGGGAATACGACCCTCTCACGCGTGCGTGAGAGGTATTACTTGACGAACCGTGCGCTTGCGGAGAACCACCATGCTTGAATGTAGTTCTGTTTCATCTTTAGTGCACATTGATACCTGCTCACTATAACTTCCACTTCAGACACTCTAACCCATCTTATTGATTTAGTGTTAGGATGTTAAATTCTTCTTTTAATAGTTCTTTAAAAACTTTTGAGTCTCCTATTTTTGCTTTAACCCTAAGGAGGTTTTTAAGTGAGGTTTTTAGCAGGTGACTGATCAGGCGACTTGTGGTAGGATGTATTTTTTTTTTCTTAAAAAAAAAACAATTTGAAAAATGAGTCTAAAATTTGAAAAATGAGTCTATGTCAGTATTCCTCTGCTTGTAAAAGCATGAATGCGTATATGTAGATCTGTAATCAAGTAAGTTGTGTGGCTCTTATGCCTGGCCAGTATGTGCATCCTTCTGAAAGATTTTTGTGCAGTCTACGTTAGGCGGACTTGAAAAAAAAAACACCTTTTGTGATCTTTTGGGTGCCTAACACCTGTTTTACCTTCACTTGATGTTAAAGTTTCGTTTTGAGACCAAAAGATTTTTAACTGACTATTGAGAGGGTCTTTAGCACTTCTAATACTAATTTCAATTTGTGTGAGGTGAATGGACATCCTGCGGTAATCTAGGGTGTGGAGGTCAAGGTGGGAGTTGGCACACACACACAGGAACACTTTGGATGAAACAGAGCTAATATTACTTGTCTATATATTAAACAACTCACTTCTTGATTTCTGTCCATTTGTGCTTGTGGAGTCCCGTACATTTTAGCTTGAGGTAGTATATTTAGCCGTTTATCTTCTTGCCCCTGTTATTCATGTTTGTTTGCTTGGGGACAAGCAAACGCTTAGGTGTGGGGATGTTTGATAAACGTCTAAATATTCGTATTTTATACGTAATTGTGTGAGTTATTTTATTATCTTTTTAATGAGCTGATGCGTCTTTTTGGTCTAAATCTCTTTATTTTGTGTTGCAGGCCATGAATAAGCCAAAATGAGCCCAAGAACATATTTATGAAGAAATCAACACCAAATACGCCGTTTTTGGGCCTCGCTACTGTAGCAGGATTACTATAGCTAAATACTGTAGCAGGTACTGTAGCAACCCGAGATAAAATTTCTGGGAAAAGCACTGGGTGCCTTACGGGCAACCTTACGCCCGTAAGGACACACGAAATTTCCCTTTTTAAGGGCATTAGGGCATCTTGAAAGGGGTCTTTTGGCCACCATTCTCCACCATCTTCATCTAGGGTTTCAAGGCAAGTAGAGAAGGTAGATTGGAGGAGGAAATCAAGCGGAGAAGAGGTTGTGCTATCAAGGGGAAGATCTAGGAGCTTGCCGGCGCGGATCCGACAAGTTCTCATCACCACCTTCTAGTCTTCATCTTAGGGGAGTTTGCTTTGAGTTTTGTCTTGTATTTATTGTATTTCTTGCTTTCCCCTTTGTTGATGATGAACTAGACTCCCAAGGTCTCCGGGCATCAGGTGAACCTTGGGATGAACTTGCTTTGTATGAATGCTTTAGATTTACATTTATGGTATTTTGTGTGTTTTGTGGTTCATGCTTGGTGTACTTTGATGTATTGGTATGCATGAGAACTCTGTGTATCGATTTCTAGGTTATAGTAGGTTGCGTGACCATCGCCCTAGTTTTAGACTCCCAAGCTTGGAAGGGATACATGTACAAATACGCCGTGACCATCGGGTATTTTGTACCCCTCCGGTATTAGGGTTGTGCCTAGTTTGTGCTTCAACCCTAATTTGAGAGTCTCATGCCTTTAATGCAATCGTAGGAGGATTTGAGCGGAATGAATTCCGTATCATTACTCGTACTGGATTAGGGACCAACTGCCGTGACCATCGGGGTGGCCTACCTTAGGATTCTCTTGGCCAAGAACCACCAGTGCCTGTGTAATTCTAGCATCCTACTAGCTTTAGTAATCCCGAGGGGATCCTAGCTCGGGACCTCGTACTTTCATTGCTAATTACCTCCTTGATATGCTTATTTGGTGTGCCTTAGTCCAACATGTTTATAGTTATCTTTGTTAGTTTTCTTTTCTTGTTTCAATTCTCTATCTTAGTTAGACTAGACAGTGCCATCTAGGGGGAAGTAATAGCAGCTCTTGGGACCCCAGGGAATACGACCCTCTCACGCGTGCGTGAGAGGTATTACTTGACGACCCCGTGCGCTTGCGGGTGTTCACACTTTGTGTCGATCAAGTTTTTGGCGCCGTTGCCATCTAGAGGGAAGTAATAGCAGCTCTTGGGACACCAGGGAATACGACCCTCTCACGCGTGCGTGAGAGGTATTACTTGACGACCCGTGCGCTTGCGGACAACCATCAGCGTGTCAGGAGACTTGAAAATGGTTTGCTCCTCCCAGCTACATCTAGCATAACTACTTCTATGAAAAGAGAAAATTACCTGCCGGGATGATGCCAATGTGGAGGATATGCATGAACTACCTTTTGGCCTCCACGGGAAAAGGTTCAGTCGGGTATTATGCAATTTCAACTTGGGAGGATTTTTAGATGGCTTGAGCTTCCTCCCCGGTTCTTCTTTGGCCCCGACCAAGTTTTCTTCAAGAGTCCCAAAATAATGTTTAGACCTCTATGGAAATAACTTCGGTTGAGTATTATCCAAACATGGCATGGGCGGGTCCTTGGACAGTTTTAATTTTCTACCCACATTATTTTCCTCAACCGTTATTTGAAGTACTCGAAATGGCCAGAAACGTTGTTTGGGCCTTCAGTGAAACAGGTTTGGTGGAGAATTTGACAAGCTTGGAATGGGTGGGTCATCGGGTGGCTGCAACATCGTCTACACAAATCGTTTCTCAACCTTAGTTCGATGAACGGTAATCACCCACAAAAAATGTTTGGGCCTCTAAGGAAAACTCTTTGGGTAAGAATTGTCCATGCCAGGCATAGGTGAGTTATTTAATGACGTTAGTCTTTTACTCACATTTTCAGTGATGCCAGACATTTCCCATTTGTGCTCGGTATGGTGATTAACTTCAATGTGCAGGGCTTGCACTAGAGGTGATAGTGCCACTTGTTCTACCCTTTCATCTTCCAAAATACCACAATCATCTTCCACTTCCTTTTTAGTTTTACTCTCTTCTTCTTCATGATTAGTTTCAGATGGGACTTCACTCATTGGTTCAGGAGTTGGTGGCAGGTTGGCCAATACCTTGAAAAGGTCTCCCATGTATTTCTCCACCCTATGAAAAGATGTTTATACCTCCAAAAGTGTGGTGTCTATGGTTGTAAATTTTCTTTCTGTTTGAACCATAAACCTTGCCAATATGTCCTCTATAGTATATTGCTTCATTT
Organism: Dioscorea dumetorum; assembly: GCA_902712375.1. NCBI lineage: Eukaryota > Viridiplantae > Streptophyta > Magnoliopsida > Dioscoreales > Dioscoreaceae > Dioscorea > Dioscorea dumetorum. Next base: position 702,850 of record CACTHL010000446.1, read on the forward strand.
TGGGGGAGGCCTATACTACTGCTCTTGAGGTGGGGTGCAAGTTGTAATCCCATTTTGGGGGCACTCCCATTGTTGTCCATGAAAATGGCTTGGTGCACTTGGATGTCTTCCCCGATGTGAATTGTACAAATTGGTGTATGGATTGCGCTAAAGTGATCTTTGGGCAATAAATTTGTTCATCCTTTCTTCAAGTGCATTGATGAGCGTCTCGCAAGTGCACGGGGTCGTCAAGTAATACCCTGTGTGTGATACAGGGGTCCTATTCCATGGGGCCAAGGAGCTACTATTACTTCCCCTTCGTCTATTTCCTAGCCTAACAATTCGAGCAAAGAGTACAACTACTAATAATTAATAAAAGAGAATAAAGCTACCACTACACGCCTAATAACCATTCAAGGGGCGGACAATCAGGAGAGGGCGTGATTTGGACAGAGAATCCCCCCAGGGTTGTCATTAAGGCCCGAATTAAGGATGATGTGTTGTGATGGTGGTTTGGACTGAGAGATTCCTAAATTAAGCTAATCCCGAATCCCTCGGTGATTAGCCCTAATCACATACAAGTATTGACCGGAATCCCTTCCGGTCAATTCCTCCTACGATTGCAATGCACTCAGGGAATCCCTTATCAGGAGTAGACACTCTTCTGAGTCTAAGACTAACATTCAGAGGGGTACCTAATACCCGAATCCCTCGGCGTATTGGTACATGAATCCCTTTCAGTCTATGTGAGTCTCGTACAAGGGGATGGTCACGCTCCAAGTACAACCTAGAAATTGAACAACAGAGTTCTCATGCGGTCCAAGACAGTAAAGCACACATAGAGAGAATCACAAACCATAGAAATTCTTATACAAAAAATTCAACATCCAACACTAAATCACAAATGATTATCATCCTTAATTACAACAAACCTACCCTAGGGTTCATCATGCCCAAATCACATACAAGTAAGTTCCTCATGAAAGAGGAACACTCATACAATTCCAAGGAACAAATAAACATAAAGAGAAGTAATAAAAACTCCCTCAAGCTTTGGATAGCCTTGGATGGATGAAGATCGCCGGAGTCACCGAGATTTCTTCTCGAACGATGCTTTGAAGCTCTAGATCTTCCCCCTATTTCCTCCTCCAATGATTGCCTCCCTCTTGGTGAAGATTGATGTGGTGGATCGCCGAAAAATGCCGCCGGAGAAGGTGGGGCGGCGGCCCAAGTTGAGGAGAAGAAGAAGAGTTGAAGATCTCCCAAAAGATGCCCTAACTTTCATTAAAAACACCTTTTTCGGGCATCCATACGGGCTGCCTTGCGGGCGCATACTTGCCCGCATGGCTCCCAGCCTTTTTCCAGAAAATCCCTAACGTCGTATTTGATACGGGTTTCTTCCCAAATACGTTCTTGAGCTCATTTTGGCTTCTTCAAGGCCTGTAACACAAATAAAACCAATTTAAACGCGAAACGGGCATCAACTCATCAGAATACATGCAAAATAGTACTAGAATAAAACATATAAATACGTACATTTAGACACTTATCATAACATCCCCACACCTAAGCGTTTGCTTGTCCTCAAGCAAACAAAAACATAAAGAACAAGGGAAAGATGATAAGTGGCTAAATGTAAAACCTCAAGCTCAGAGTGTGGAGAATCTCACAAGCATAGAGTGAAAAGAATTCAAGACAAGGAGTTGTATCAAAAAAAACCAAATAAAGATAGTCCTGTCCCATCTATAGTGTTCCCGTGAGTGTGTGAACCTCCTATCTCGCCCTCTTTACCCTAGATCAGTCTAGGGGTCCATTCACCCCACACACAATGATTACCGGTCTTAGAACTGCTAAGAACACCCTCAATGGTCAGCTAAGATCCTTTTGATTCCTATATTCAACTCTAGCCTCATTTTAATTGTTGTAGACAATCCTGGAGATCAATAGGAGTGTTTTTTTATATATATATATATATAAATAGACTAACATAGACTGTACATTATCTTTCGACTGGGTGTATATGCTGTTTAGGCACCAGAACACCCGACTACTCGATTTATTACATATCTATATAAACGCATTCATGCTTCATTAGCCATTGGCTTAAGGTGCACTCTGGTTAGGAGCATGTACCCCGAGCTACTTAGCCAATGAGAGCAGCGGAATACTGTCTTTTGACTTATTTCTATTTACAGCCTATATCATGTCTCCTGGTCTAGTCTACATGTCAAGATGTTACTAAGACTAGTCTCATAAGAATCAAAAGTTCTTAAAGGCCCATTGAAAGTAGCCCTTAACAAACTAAGACTGGTATCAACAAGATGGGTTGGTCAGTGTGTGCGAGAAAGAAGTCAAGTGACAAACTGTGTGGGTTACACTAGAGATACAACAAGACTTCCAATTAAATACAAAAATATGTCACAACTCATATCTATCATTCTTTCATGCTAAGAGATTCTCAACAAGATGATCATAGCTATCATAGATAAATTTTGCATGCAAATGTATGAAATACCCCATCCCCACACCTAAAGTCGTGCATTGCCCTCAATGCACATAAATCAGCAGCCCATGGTGAAAAGATAAATAAGAAATGCATGGGAAGGGATAAAGAAACTTCCCTATCTCATAACTTGAACTCGGGGTGTGGCCGGTACTATGTGTTGTGGCCGGCCTCGAGGAGGATGATGGGGGTGCATATCATGCCCTAGAATCCCTGCAAGGATAATATGGCTCATCACATCACAAAATTTAAATAAAAGATGGAGAATTCACTAAAAGAAACAAACTAAACAAAAATACGAAAATGAAAATCCACGCAAGTCTTTAAGACAATAAAGAAGCTATTCGTCTGTACGCCTTGTCGGTGTCATGGATGCGGTGGGCACTAAGGCTCTTGTTCGGCATGTCTACAAACACAAAACACAAGATTAATCCGAACAAAATGAAGACAAGGGCTTTGGGGCTCTCATTATGTCATAAAACCAAAGAAAATTAGATGCCCTAAAAATATTTTGCAAGAGTTCCCCTTGTATTTGGAGCTTTAAAAATTTTACAAACATAGCTCAAAGCTCATAAAATTCACAAAATCCACATCCATTCATTCAACCATGAAGTTTGCATCTCATAAGCATGAAGATCAAGAAGAAAAATGAAGTTTGGAGCAAACCTTAAGTTAGGGCTTCAAAGTCCAAGTCCATGAAATTCGGCGAAAAAGACGGTGAAAGTTCGAAAAAAATCACAAAATTGAAGTTGCTAAAGGTAGGAGAGGGTTTAGAGGAGGAAAAACGAAGAAAAACGGCGAAAAAATAAAGAAGAAAAGAGGGGAAATCGAGAGGGAGAAAGGGGGAAAGAAAGGAAACAAGAGGGGAGAGAAGGGAGGGCAGCCACCATGCTTGCGGGTGCCCATACGGGCGCGTGGGCGCCAGCAAGCCTTCCAGCCCGCAAGGCAGGTAGCCTTGCGGGCTGGCTTGCGGGTGCATGGGCGCCCGCAAGCAGCCTGCAGGGCTGCCTTGCAGGCGCAAGGCTACCCGCAAGGGGCTATGCCCCCTGCGGCCCGCGAGGCTGGGGCTCTCGTGGCCTTCCTCGCGGGCGCGAAACCGCCCACGAGGCTCCCTAGACATTTTACCATGCTTTTTGTGGGCGTTTAGACGCCCGTAAGGTCCTGAAAATTCAAAATTTCGGCACGGTTTCCCCTGCAGCTTCAAGAAAAAACGGACATACAACATCTACTCGCCGAAATATACAATTAAACACACTTGAACTACACCGAATAAATGAACGAACACTAAGAATTTAAGACAAGCATGGATCAAATAAACAACACAAATACGAAAAACAAAAGTCACAAACACAACAAACAACACACAACAAACAACACGAGTACGAAAAATTGAAAGAAGAAGAATTTAAAACTTGGGTTACCTCCCAAGAAGGGCTTGTTTAACGTCATTAGCTCGACGAACCTTTCTATTACCTCAGGGAGGCTTGAAAATGGTGGGTTCCTCCCGACTACCTGTAGCATAACTACTTCCAAGGAAAAAGAAACTTACCTCCCGGGAGGGTGCCAATGTGGAGGATATGCACGAAGTACCTTTTGGCCTCCACGGGAAAAGCTTCGGTCGGGCATTATGAAATTTCAACTTGGGAGGATTTTTAGATGGCTTCAGTCTCCACCCCTCTTCTTCCTTAGCCCGGACCAATTTCCTAACAAGTGACCCAGAAAAATATTTAGGCCTCCATGGAAACAACATTGGTTGAGAACTGTTTAAGCATGGCGTGTGTGGATCATTAAATGGCTTTAACTTCTTGCATGCGTATTCTTGCTCAACCCTCACAGGAAATTCCTGAAAGTCGTTTGGGCCTCTAGGGGAAAATATTTGTCTGGGAATTGCCTAGGCTGGGTACAGGTGGGTTTTTAGATGGCATTAACTCCTTACCCAAATTTTTCAGCTATCCTAGACAGTTCCCGCTTGTACTCGGCATGAGGAATACATTTCATGCAAAGGGCTGGCTTAGGTGATGCTGGTGTTACTTCTTCTACCTTTTGGTCATAAATCACACAAGAATCATTTTCCACCTCTTTCTCAGCATTGCACTCTCCCTTATCACAATTATTTCTAAATGGGGCTTCACCTTTTTGCTCATGATTATTAGCATTCTTGAGAAGCTCCCCAACTTGGTTCTCTAGCTTGTGAAGAGATTCTTGTATAGTCAAAACTGTGGCATTAAGGCTTGCAATTTGGGCATAAACGACTTCAAATCGTCTTTCCGTATGCACCATGAATCTTGCCAATACATCCTCTGTAGTAAAATGCTGCTGTAGAGGCTGAGGACTTGGAGGATGTTGGTGCCACGACTGTTGAGGTGGGGGCGAACTACAAGTTCCTTGCATTTGCATTGAAAATTATGCCTCGCACAAAAGAAAAATAAAATAACAAAGTCAAATAAATAAATAAGAAGAAAAACAAGAAAATAAAGTAGAATCTACAAAAATAAGAAAAATGGCTAGAGCAATAGACTACAGGTTTTCCTAATATCCCTTGTGTCCCCGGCAACGGCGCCAAAAACTTGATGAGCGTCCCGCAAGTGCACGGGGTCGTCAACTAATACCCTGTGTGACACATGGGTCGTATTCCACGAGGCCAAGGAGCTACTATTACTTCCCCTTCGTCTATTTCCTCGCCTAACAATTCAAGTAAAGAGTACAACTACTAATAATTAATAAAAGAGAATAAAGCTACCACTACAAGCCTAATAAGCATTCAAGGGACGGACAATCAGGAGAGGGCGTGATTTGGACAGAGAATCCCGCCAGGGTTGTCATTAAGGCCCGAATTAAGATGATGTGTTGCGATGGTGGTTTGGACTGAGAGATTCCTAAATTAAGCTAATCCCGAATCCCTCGGTGATTAGCCCTAATCCCATACAAGTATTGACCGGAATCCCTTCCGGTCAATTCCTCCTACGATTGCAATGCACTCAGGGAATCCCTTATCAGGAGTAGACACTCTTCTGGGTCTAAGCCTAACATTCAGAGGGGTACCTAATACCTGAATCCGTCGGCGTATTGGTACATGAATCCCTTTCAGTCTATGTGAGCCTTGTACAAGGGCGATGGTCACACTCCAAGTACAACTTAGAAATTGAACAGCAGAGCTCTCATGCGGTCCAAGACAGTAAAGCACACATAGAGAGAATCACAAACCATAGAAATTCTTACACAAGAAATTCAACATCCAACACTAAATCACAAATGATTATCATCCTTAATTACAACAAACCTACCCTAGGGTTCATCATGCCCAAATCACATACCAGATAGTTCCTCATGAAAGAGGAACACTCATACAATTCCAAGGAACAAATAAACATAAAGAGAAGTAATAAAAGCTCCCTCAAGTTTTGGATAGCCTTGGATGGATAAAGATCGCCGGAGTCACCGAGATTTCTTCTCGAACGATGCTTTGAAGCTCTAGATCTTCCCCCTATTTCCTCCTCAAATGATTGCCTCCCTCTTGGTGAAGATTGACGTGGTGGATCGCCGGAAAATGCCGCCGGAGAAAGTGGGGTGGGTGATGAGCGCATTTTATATATATGTATTGCATGCTTTACCCTCATCATTATTGAATATTTTGGCTGTAAGTCTCCAAGTACGGTGCTATTTGAGGTATTCGTTGTTCGTCATGCAGATATCAAAGTCCTGAAGTAAGAAGAAGCGCTTTTGGAACAATTTTAGAAGCTAAAGGACTTAGAAGAAACCTCATCAAGCTCAGCACGGCTTGAGCACGCCCGTGCTGTTTCCCGTGCAAAGCCTGAGAATTCAACCACAATTCAGCACAGCCTGAGTCCGCTGAGCACGGGTGTGAAAACCTCAGCACGGTCGAAGCACGCCCGTGCTCTTTCCCTTGAAATTTACTGGAGAATGCAGCCACAGATCAGCACAGCCAGAGTTCGCTGAGCACGGTCGTGAAAACCTCAGCACGGTCTAAGCACGCCCGTGCTGTTCCCCGTGCAGATTACAGGAATGTGAGTTTTCTGGAGAATTATTTGGCCGTAATCTGCACGGCTTGAAGCACGGCTTCAACACGCCCGTGCTCACATCGAGAAGTCATTAAAACCCTAGAAACTCAGTTTCTAAGGGGACTTTTGGTGGGCGAACTTTGTGAGAAAGAAAGGGGGAGCTTTGGGGGTTCATCCTCCACTTCATCAGGGGTATGCCAAGCTTATGGTAGGCCGATCGGGAGGAGATTACACGGCATTGTAAATCCTTCGACAACCTCAAGGATGGAAGAAATTAGGGAGTTTTTGATAAGTGCTTGATTATATATATTTTATAATGCCAGTTTATATGCATTGAGCATCACTTTTATCAGGTTTTAGCATTAACAAGGTGTGTTTTGTGTTCTTTTGTGCAAACAGGGTTTTGGAGACATGACGTACAGGAAGAAGCAAAGATAGGGTGTGATGACACGTTTCAAGGCCACAATCAGAAGCTGTGTTCATATGCATGGGGGTGTTGCCAACTTTCGGAGGAGTACAAGTCATTACACAAACCGAAAGGGCACAAAGGCAGTAGTACGCCCATGTCCCAGCTTCCATACAAAGCAGAAGAAGGTTCTTGAGGATTTCAAAGCATAGAATGCCACACACCCTACCACACGAGCGTGTGCCCGACCGTGTGGACTCCAAGGAAGACTTCGGGAAAAATCACTGTAGCATTACTGTAGCGAAGTACTGTAGCAAAAGTACTGTAGCATTTACACGAGCGTGTGCCCGAATTCAAATTATAAAAGCCGCATTGTGATAATTTTTTGGGATCTTTTCAGCCACTTTCAAGAGACAAGGCGGCTAGGGCTTGGAAGGAGTTCTTTGCGGCTTTGGGAAGCTTTCCTCACCAACTTGGATCGATTCCTCCTTCGTCATAGCATCAAGGAAGCCATCGGCGACCTAGCTTCGGAGTGGATTCAATCCAGACGTGGAAACTACGCATCAAGACTATCATCACGGATTTAAGGGGGTTATTCTTTATGTCTTTGGAGCTTATTTCTGAATTTATTATTTGTTTTGTGACTCGCTCCATGGAGAGCTAAACCCCTAGAGGATATTTGATAAGTGCTTGCATGTATATAATTCTGGAAATGTTTTCCACGCATGAGCATCACATTTTTCAGGCTTTATCGCTAATTTCGTGTGTTTTGGTGTTCTTTCACGCAATTAGGGTTGTGGAGACAGGGTACGTGAATAAAGGCAAGATTAGGTCAGAATGGTGCCAAGTGGAGATCTTTTGTGCAATTACGAAGTTCAAGACACAAATCGGGTTCCAACGAGGGGGTATGTGCCAACTTCTAAAGACTTCAAGACAACTCTTGTAGAAGGACACGAAGGCAGTCATGTTCGCTCGTTCCGATTGGTTCAAAGATTTCAAAAGCTCTCCAAGGTTTCCCATCATCAAGAAATGCCACTTGACCTTTCACATGGGCGTGTGTCCGTCCATGTGACCTCAGGAGAAGAAACGGGCGAAATCGAGGATTAGTATGAAGATTTCACAAGGCAGAAAATCCACATGGGCGTGTGGAATTTCCACACGGCCGTGTGGACTATCCACACGCCCGTGTGGATCCTCGAGATGGCCAATTATAAAGCCCTTCTGAAGCGTTATTGGGGGTATCTTCTTCTAACTTGGAGAGGAGGTGACGGCTAGGGTTCAGGAGGTTCTTGCTACACTTTGGGGGCGCTTCTTCACCGGTTTCATCATCATTCCCTTCCAAGGAGAGCCATTGGGGGAGCCTTCGACGACTCGATTCGACGAGGTGTGCCTTAGGCTTGGAGGAAGGGATTCTTTGAAGAAGAAGGAGAAGTTCCCATAGTCTATCAACACGAAGCTTAAGGGGGTTTTCTTTATGGATTTCTTGCACTTATCTTCATTTATTTTGATGAACTTGTATTGCTCCATGGAGAGCTAAACCCCTTGTGGGTACTTGGACTTGTAAACCCTAGATTTCCTATGTTTCATTGACTTTAATGCTTTTATTCAATTTGAGTTTAAATTTGAGTTTCAATCTTGTATGCTTAATGGTTTCTCCCTTAGAGTGACACTAGGGTTGAGGGCTAATCCAATCATCCTTTTGACGAGTGACCATCACCATTAGGATTAGGTTACCAAGATTGAAGAGGGTTGAGAGGGTGAGTTGAGAGGTAGCGACGCGTCCCCTTTCCCCTCCGGTGTGGTTTTCCCTACCTTCTTATTCCAAGTTTTACCTTCGATCTCAAAGAGAGTTAGGCGTTGAGAGAGGCCTTTCCGCCGGGACTTATTTGTGATTAGGGATCTTTCGCCTGGACCAAAGGGAATGATCTATAGTTGGGAATAGGGTTTACCACTTGGAATCCCTAGAGCATAGCGCAGTCATACGTGGTGTGAGGCGTCGAGAGGGTTTACACGGACCTCGTAGGGGACTAGTCAAGGTTGACCTTAGATTTGGGACCTTGTATCTTTGGATTCCACGACTCTTGAAATCTCTATTGAATAAGAGTATTTGAAGTCTTGCACATGAAACAAGGATTCTAGGGGGAACATCGTCCGAGTACCCTATCTTCTTAATTGATCTATTTCTCCGACCTAGCTTTCATTTTCAGCACTTTGTTTCTACTTCTTTCTTATTTTATTTTCTTTCAACAACAATTGGTTTATCGTTGATTACTTAACAAAGTGTGATTGTTCTTATGTCTACTCCCTGTGGATTCGACTACCCACCCGTTTGGGTACTTTATTACTTCGACACCCGTGCACTTGCGGAGTACACACGCAAGGGAGTGTCAATATTCGGACATGTAAACCCTAGGATTCTTATTTTCATTAGATTTACATTGTGTTTCTATTCGAATTTATCAATTTGAGTTTTGCTCTTGAGTTCTTAATGCTTGTTTGTGCTTTTGATTTCATTATTAATTGCCTTGCATGTTTTATTCAATCTAGTGAAGAGAGAGATCACCGCTAGGTTTAGAATTACCAAGAGTAAAGAGGTTTGAGAGGGTGAGCCGTGAGATAGCGGAGTGTCCCCTTTCCCTTCCGACAAATATTTCCTATCTTCATATTCCCTAAGTGTCAAGAAACCATATGTGGTGTGAGGCGTCGAGAGAATTCTCCGCCGGGACCTCGTAGGGGGTTAGGGATCTTTCACCTGGAAGCAGGGTTAGATCTACTTTTAGGAATTGGTTATATCTTTGGGATCCCTAGAGTTTTAAGCAGTCATATGGGGTGTGAGGTGTCGAGAGAATTCTCCGTCGGGACCTCGTAGGGGACTAGTTATCGGCGACCTGGAGGCAGGGGCCGTTATACCTTTGGATACCCACGACTCATTGTTTTCGTTTAGAAACACTTGTAATCTACATCCAACACCCGAATCCTAGGGGGAGAATTGTCCGGATACCTCACTTTTATTGATTGAGAACTCTTTTCCTTTTATTTCCTGTGCACTTGTGGTGACACTCTTAGTATTGGCCATTAGATCATCACACACTACAGTCATTAGGCTAGATAACAAAAGAGGGGCTATTACTAGTACTTCTGTTCCCTGTGGTTCGACAACCCGACCCTTTGGGTCCACTTTTATTACTTGACGACCCGTGCACTTGCGGTAACGCAAGGGTTGACACACATCACCCTGTTGTGTTGTTGCGGAGACGCATCAAGTACCGTAGCAAAGTACCTCACACGCCCGTGTGGAATTTCCACACGGGCATGTGGATGCCCGTGTGGATGCCCGCGTAAAGCCCCGAATTCAAATTATAAAAGCCACCTTCTGATAATTTTTAGGGATCTTTTCGGCCACTTTCGAGAGACAAGGCGGCTAGGGCTTGGGAGGAGTTCTTTGCGGCTTTGGGAAGCTTTCCTCACCAACTTGGATCGATTCCTCCTCCGTCATAGCATCAAGGAAGCCATCGGCGACCTAGCTTCGGAGTGGATTCAATCCAGACGTGGAAACTACCCATCAAGACTATCATCACGGATTTAAGGGGGTTATTCTTTATGTCTTTGGAACTTATTTCTGAATTTATTATTTGTTTTGTGACTCGCTCCATGGAGAGCTAAACCCCTAGAGGGTATTCGGACATGTAAACCCTAGGATTCTTATTTTCATTAGATTTACATTGTGTTTCTATTCGAATTTATCAGTTTGAGTTTTACTCTTGAGTTCTTAATGCTTGTTTGTGCTTTTGATTTCATTATTAATTGCCTTGAATGTTTTATTCAATCTAGTGAAGAGAGAGATCACCGCTAGGTTTAGAATTACCAAGAGTAAAGAGGGTTGAGAGGGTGAGCCGTGAGATAGCGGAGTGTCCCCTTTCCCTTCCGACAGATATTTCCTATCTTCATATTCCCTAAGTGTCAAGCAACCATATGTGGTGTGAGGCGTCGAGAGAATGCTCTGCCGGGACCTTGTAGGGGGTTAGGGATCTTTCACCTGGAAGCAGGGTTAGATCTACTTTTAGGAATTGGTTATATCTTTGGGATCCCTAGAGTTTTAAGCAGTCATATGTGGTGTGAGGCGTCGAGAGAATTCTCCACCGGGACCTCGTAGGGGACTAGTTATCGGCGACCTGGAGGCAGGGGCCGTTATACCTTTGGATACCCACAACTCATTGTTTTCATTTAGAAACACTTGTAATCTACATCCAACACCCGAATCCTAGGGGAAGCATTGTCTGGATACCTCACTTTTATTGATTGAGAACTCTTTTCCTTTTATTTCATGCGCACTTGTGGTGACACTCTTAGTGTTGCCTATTAGATCATCACACACTACAGTCATTATGCTAGATAACAAAAGAGTGGCTATTACTAGTACTTCTGTTCCCTGTGGTTTGACAACCCGACCCTTTGGGTCCACTTTTATTACTTGACGACCCGTGCACTTGCGGTAACGCAAGGGGTTGACACACATCACCCTGTTGTGTTGTTGCGGAGACGCATCAAGTTTTTGGCGCCGTTGCCGGGGAACAGGATATTAGGAACGCTAGTATTTTGTTACTTTAGCCTTTCGTTTATTTTTACTGTTTTTTCTATTCCATCTTCTCTACTTTCATTGTTCTCATTTTCTTTTGTTTATTTGATTGCAGTTCCAGCTTAAGACCAGAGGGAACCCATCGATATTAGTTGAAGGAGACCCTGAAATTGAGCGAAGACTTCACAAGAGAAGCAAGGGGCCTGAAGTTGTTCAAGAGCAGCAAGTTGAAGTTGAAGCTGAAGGATCTGCGACCATGGCAGACCACGAAGATGAACCAAGGACGCTTGCTGATTTTGCTAGACCTTCAGCCCGAGGAACACAGTCGAACATTGTTAGACCGCCCATCGCGGCCAACAATTTTGAGCTGAAGCCGGCATTCATCCAGATGGTTCAGCAGTCCGCGCAGTTTAATGGGCTGCCTGATAAAGACCCCAATGCCCATGTTGAAAGCTTCTTGGAGGTTTGTGATATGCTCAAGATCAACGGGGTCTCGGATGATGCAATTCGATTGAGGACCTTCCCATTCTCATTGAAGGGACGAGACAAACAATGGCTCCAATCATTGCCAAGAGCATCCATCACCACTTGGGATGAGATGGTGGAAGCCTTTCTTGCACGATATTTCCCTCCCGGGAAATCAGCGAAGCTCGGCAATGAGATCTCTTCCTTTTTTCAGAATGAGTTGGAGTCTCTATTCGAGACATGGGAAAGGTTCAAGAACCTTCTGCGGCGATGTCCCCAACACGGATTCCCTGATTGGATGATTATACACACGTTCTATAATGGACTGAATCCAAGCACTAGGCAACTCCTAGATGCGGCCGCAGGTGGGACTATGGGTAACAAGACCCCAGAAGATGCAAGGCAGCTCATTGAGGACATGGCTCTCAACAGCTGCCAATGGAGCTCGAGGGAGAAGACGAAGGTTGCAGGAATACATGATGTTGATGCCGTTACATCACTAGCAGCCCAAGTTGAAGCATTAAGCAAGAAGCTAGACACCCTTACAACTTCAAGAATAGCTGCCATTAGCACTTGCGATAGTTGTGGAGGTGGGCATAGCTCTACAGATTGCCCTATCTCAGTGGGGACGTCGGCACCAATGGAGCAAGTGGATTTTGTTGGAAATCCAGTGAGGGGACAAGGGAACCCTTATTCAAATACCTACAATCAGGGATGGAGGAACCATCCGAACTTCTCATGGAGCAATCAGGGCCAGCAGAAGCAAGCAGCTCCTCCGGGTTTCCCACAACAGCCCTCTATTCCAAAGAGAGTTTCTGAACTTGAAAAGGTACTTTCTAAGTTTATTCAATCTACTGACACCAGGTTTCAGAACGTGGAGGCAACGCTGCGCAACCACACTGCGTCATTGCACAACTTGGAGACGCAAGTGGGCCAAATAGCAAAATCCTTGGCAGATAGACCTCAAGGAAGCCTGCAGAGTAATACAGAGACAAACCCAAGAGAGCACGTGAAAACGATCACGTTGAGAAGCGGGCGAGAGGTGGAGAATAAGGTGCAAGAAAAGAAGGCTACACAATAACCAGAGCAAGTGCAGCCTAAGGCCTAGGAAAAAGAGAAGGAAGCTGCAGCATTACCTCCTGCTTACGTACCTCGAATACCATACCCTTCACGGCTGAAGAAGGACCAAACGGAGGAGCAGAACAAGAAATTTCTGGAGTTGTTCAAACAGCTGCACATCAACATCCCTTTTATCGAAGCATTATCACAAATGCCCAGGTATGCAAAATTTTTGAAAGATCTTTTGACTAATAAAAGAAAAATTGAAGAAAGTGCAGCTGTGATATTGGATGGGAGTTGTTCAGCAATACTCCAAAAGAACCTCCCAAGTAAGAAGAAAGATCCTGGGAGTTTCATCATCCCATGTGTCATCGGGGGTTTAGGCCAAGAGAAAGCGTTAGCTGATTCAGGAGCAAGCATCAACGTGATGCCGTACAAGTTTTTCCAGAAATTGGGGCTAGGAGAGCCATGACCAACTCAAATGACGTTGCAGCTAGCTGATCGCTCAATTCGACATCCTAGAGGTATTATTGAAGATGTTTTGATTAAGATTGACAAATATATTTTTCCTGCAGATTTTGTAGTGCTTGATGTCGATGAGGATGTGGAAGTACCGTTGATTCTGGGGAGGCCATTTCTTCGAACCTCCAAGGCATTAATAGACATGGAGGGAGGCGAATTGACTCTGCACATTGGAGACGAAAAGATCACTTATCGCCTCACAGATGCTATGAAGCACCCTCGCGAATTCGATGACACATGTTATTTTGTTGATGCTAATGATGAGCTTGTCGATGAGTATATGCAGGAGATGTTTTACCCCGACCCCTATAAGGGGTGGCCCGAGTTAGCAAAGGATGACTCAAATTTGCATGAGGTTCGAGTGATCGAGGGTCAACCACAACCAGGAATTCTGAAAAGGATCTTCCGTCGACTGACAAGATCAAAGCGTCATCGCAAGAAGCACCAAAAGAGTGTAAAAGATACATACACACGAGAAGAGGGTGATAGCTTTTCAAGTGGTAACAAGATTTCTCATCACTCGCCTCCCATGCAACCATAATATCTGAATTGTCAGGTAAAGGCTGCTAAGAACAAATCTCACTTGCATGAACCCCCATAGTGGAACAGGTACATCGAGCTAATGACGTAAAACAAGCACTTCTTGGGAGGTAACCCAAGTCATTTTATTGCTTTCATAGTTAGTTTTTCAATTCTGCAGTAATAATTAGCTTGAGTAGGCGACTTTGCGTTAATTCTGTCGTTGCTGTGTTTTTATTGTTTATTCTTGGTGTTTCATGATAGTTATACATGTGTGGCTTCATCTAGAATGATTTAGAGATTTAAAGTTATGGAATTGGCCTTGTGCTTAAGTGTTTCATGTTGTGCTGAAAATCCACAAGGGCAGGCACAAGGGGGTGTGAGTGCCCCTGTGCCTTGCTGAAAAACTGAAAAAACAAGAAACAGAAGGGCACAAGGGCATCCACACGGGCGTGTGGGTGCCCCTGTGACCCTCCTGAGGAGCCACACGCCCATGTGGCTCATCCACATGGGCGTATGAGACCTGAAAATTTAATTTTCAGGTTTCCAGAGAGGCACAAGGGCCGCCACACGGCCGTGTGGCTGCCCCTGTGGATTTTCCAGGTCCACAATGGCACTCACACGCCCGTGTGAGTGCCCCTGTGGCCTTCTGTCTCGAGTTTTTTTAATCCACACCGACACTCACACGCCCGTGTGAGTGCTCTTGTGGCATTCTGGCGTCGATTTTTGAAGGCACAAGGGCGTGTGTCTCATCCACACGCCCATGTGGCCATCCACAAGGGCGTGTGAGACCCTCACACGCCCATGTGGTTTATAAAGGAGATGAGAAGGCCTTGAACTTTCATTCAAACCTTCGCGCCTTTTCTCCTTCCGACGCCTCCACGCAAAGAGACGCATCTCTTGGGTTCCTAACGCCTCTCCTTAGCGTATTTAATGATTCTTGGGTGTTTTTCCGGCGATCCCCATCTTCTTCTTCATCAAAAATCTCCGGTAAGCTCCAAGTTTTCCTAGTTCTTGCCATGAATTTTGAATTTCAGATCTGGTGATTTGTTGATGTTTTATGCATGAATTCTTCATGGGAACTATCATAGTGTGCATGCTTGTCGATTTGGGGTTGTTTTAAGGTGTGGAAACCACCCGACCATGGCCTTTTGGCCATGGTCGGGCATCCACACGGGCGTGTGGCCCATCCACACGCCTGTGTGGATGAGGAGGATGATCCACAAGGGTGTGTGGACCATCCACAGGCCCATGTGGATATCTGCTGATCGACACGGAAGTGTTAACACCCGCAAGCGCAGGGGTCGTCATGTAATAAACCACTCGTGCACGCACGAGTGGGTCGTATTCCCAAGGGGCCCGAGGAGCTACCTTACTCACTTCTCACTTGTTGTTTAGCTCACCGATTCCATTTTGAAGAGAAAAGATAAGAAAGAAAACAAATAACAACAAGAGAAATTTTCTAAATAAATGCAACTGAATCAAAACACGGGAGATGCTCAGGGATGAAAACGGTCATGGATGAGGATCCCCAAGGGGGCTACTCAAGTGAGTAGGATATTTGAGAAATTAAGTATGTGGCTAGTTGGACCGAGAAAACCTAAACTTAGGTCAACCCGATGGTCACGGCAATTGACCCCTAACCCGGTACAAGTGTTGAATAAGGAATTTCTTCCACCCAACCTCTCACACGGTTGCAAGGAGAATGATGGTTTCCTCAAGTTAGGGTGGAAACACTAGTCAGTTTTCAACCCTAGAAATGGAGGGGTACAAATACCTGATGGTCACGGCGTATTTATACAATAATCCCTTCCAAGTTTGGTAGAGTCTAGCACTAAGGCAATGGTCATGCTACAAAGTGCCACCAAGAGTTTGATACAACAATTAAGCACATGTACCAAAACGATTAAGAATACCAAACAAGGATCACAACAAGCCAATCATACAATAGATAACTCAAATAATCCAAAACATCACGAGGTTTGCCCCCAAGGTTCACCTACATCCGGTGACCTTGGGGTTTAGTTGTTCATGTTCCACAAATCCACCACACAAACCATGCAAATAACTAAAATAAACATGAGGAACACTCCCTCAAATGGTGAAAACCGAATGCCGCCTGAATCCCCGGAGAAAACCTTCCGAAGATGCCACTCGAAGGGGTGGCTTCCCGTCGTCTTCAACCTCCAAACAATGAAATCCTTGAAGTGGATCCTCCAAGATCTTGCTCTCCCCACCTAAGAAAGCATGGATTTCCTCTCCTTTTGCCCTCCAAAATGGTGTGGAAGTGATGTCCAAACCCTAGCCTTCTTTCTCCCCCAAAAGCTCTCAAAGAAGATGAAAAAGTCCATTTCAAAATGCCCTTGATCGCCCTTAAAACCCCAAATCCCGATGGGTAAACAGGTCAGCATACTGCCGGTATGCTGACCCTTCGGGATTTCTACTTCTCTGCCAAGAAGTCCGCGATGAGCTACAGTAACTGCTACAGTGAATGCTGCAGTACCGTGCTACAGTATCCCCGTCTCGAAAACGCTGTTTTGGTGTCGAATTCGCTCCCCATCTCGTCGTCGAGTCCCCAGGGCTTCTGGCTGGCCTGAAATATAAAAATAAAGCGATTTAGACCGAAAAGGGCGTAGATTCAATGATAAAATATGAAAATAATACACAACATATACATGTAAAATACGTACTTTTAGACGTTTATCATCTGCATTGTGAAATTTTGTACTAACTTGACCTGATTTTCACAAATATGGCCCCTAGAACCAAGAAGGTCGCCCACAAGCGTTCTCGTGCCGCTCGGGAGCCTTCTCCTCCCGAGGAATTGGAGTTCGCCGTCCCTGAGCATCAACAGCGATATGAGCCCTTACAGCGTCTCAAATTCGGGCTAGCGCGCGTAATTGACTGGAAGGCACTCGAGGAGATTGACTTGGCCGATGAGGTACGCGAGCTTACCACTGTGGGAGGCTGGGACCGGCTCCTTACTATTCGTGATCCCACTTATCGTGAGCTCACACTGGAGGTTCTGTCCTCATTCGACTTCGACCGCCCCCGCCATGATTTTGAGAAGGAGGACACGATCTGCTTCATTCTATTCGGTCAGTACCACTCCATGAGCCTCACGCAGTTCTCTGTTTTTCTCGGTTTATATGACAGAGACTATGTTCACATGGGGGAGTACGAGCAACTCATCGTCGATTACCCTATTGGACTCACCCCGAGCCGTGCGTACGCGACCATATGCGGAGGTTTCCAGTACGAGCCGGGATCCTCCAAGGCCACCATGCTCAGCGGTCCGGCCTACAGGTATATACACTCTATCTTCAGAAGGACCGTGACGGGACGAGGCGACAACACTGGAGTTTTGAGCCGCCTCGACTTGCTTTACTTATACACCATGGTCCAGAACATCCCCATGCATTTAGGCTTTGTTGTGGCGGATTACCTCCGCCATCAAAGCCATTACGTGCGGGTCGGTGTGATCTTTTCAGGAGTATACATTATCCGACTCGTTCGTAGCATGGGGTTGTCCGAGGCACTTAGAGGGATGGAGAGGATTAGCATACCAGCACCCTTGGTGCTTGCATCCCTCCGACCATGCGTATGGTGAAGAAGATGAGTACCGGCCGATATGTACTCGCAGTGGAGGCTGAGAAGGAGGATTCAGAAGAGGAGGCAGCCGACCCAGTAGACGCTCCTGATTCACCGGCACCCACAGCTATGCCGATGGACACCGAGGCCCCTGCACCTGAGCTAGAGCCAGAGCAGCCTTCCACTCGAGCCCGACCGTTTGGCGAGGCTCGAGGTGGCAGTTGGAGCTCTCCAGGGGGACATGGCGATTGTGCTCGCCAACCAGTCCATGATGATGTCGCAATTGTCCATCATTCGACATCTTCTGGAGAGCGACACCGCATCTGAGGCGACGACATCAGCACCACCAGCAGCACCAGCAGAGTTTCCTGACGCATGAGGCGTCCTTGAGTCATTTTATTTTATCTTCTGTATTTTTATTTTCTGCAGTTTTATTTTCAGCATGCTCGTTGAGACTCTGTCTTTTATTTCTGTCATTTTTATTTTGTGGTTCTAGTTGTTTTTCGTTGTTTTCTTTTCTAATTTGGTTGAGCTTCATTGAACCCCCCTGAATCCGCAGATAGTCTTGAGAGTCTTGGGAAATGGAAATCAAGTTATGTACATGGCCGTGTGACTAGATCACACGGCCGTCTCACCTCCAAATGCCCGCTGAGCCAAACACACCCTTGTACAAGATTGCACCAACTATTTCACTTGGAATTCAGGGGAGTATTATTTTGATTTTTGCACACCCTCACATGCTTTGTTTTCAGAATTTATAATTTTATTGTGCTTGCATGTGTACATTGGGGACAATGTACATCTTAAGTGTGGGGGAGGGATCACTTTATACACCACTTTATTGTTCGTTTTCATTATATATGCTCATGCAACCTATGAAGGTTCACTTTAGGGTTAAGATTTTGATTCTAGACTATAGGAGAGCTTCGAACACTAGATTTCATCATGCTTTAGTTGTCATCCAATTTTTTGAGAAATTTTTGTCCGATTGCCATTTATACACTCTACTCACTCATCAGACCTATAGAAGCTCTAGTTTAATGCTTTGAGACTTGTTAGTAGTTGTTTTATTTGAAAAAAAAAAAATTATATAGTTCAGCAATTGTGAATTATTTCGTGTATATAGGGGGTGAAAAGAGCTACTACCTTTGATTGTATGCAGCTACTCACATAAGTCGGATACTAGTTATGCCCTAATGAGAGAAAGAGCTATCACAAGGGATATGTGAAAGCTAGCACCCTCGGTAGAAAGAGCTACCATCTCTAAAGTGTGAAAGCCACTCGGGAGGCCGCCTGAGAAAGGGCTACCTTGGAGATTGTGTGCAGCTACTACCATTCTTTTTGCTATTATATGAGTCTCGAGCAATAAAAACTGTAAGTAGTGGACATAGAGTCGAATTGAGATGAGTTTTTCCCACACACACACGCTTTCGGATTTCTTTTTCTTTCTTGTCATTGGATTGTTTTCTAGAGCATTGACTGAGCTGTTTGGTGTTAAATAGTTTTCCCCTTTGTTATAGAACCATACTCTCCTACTTTCTAGTGAACCTGAGGCCAAGCACTTATTCTTTCTTTCCTTGTAATGGATGTTTAGTTTGCTTGAGGACAAGCAAAAGCTTAAGTGTGGGGGAGTTTGATAAGTGCTTGATTATATATATTTTATAATGCCAATTTATATGCATTGAGCATCACTTTTATCAGGTTTTAGCATTAACAAGGTGTGTTTTGTGTTCTTTTGTGCAAACAGGGTTTTGGAGACATGACGTACAGGAAGAAGCAAAGATAGGGTGTGATGACACGTTTCAAGGCCACAATCAGAAGCTGTGTTCATATGCATGGGGGTGTTGCCAACTTTCGGAGGAGTACAAGTCATTACACAAACCGAAAGGGCACAAAGGCAGTAGTACGCCCATGTCCCAGCTTCCGTACAAAGCAGAAGAAGGTTCTTGAGGATTTCAAAGCATAGAAAGCCACACACCCTACCACACGAGCGTGTGCCCGACCGTGTGGACTCCAAGGAAGACTTCGGGAAAAATCACTGTAGCAAAAGTGTTGTAGTAAAAGTACTGTAGCAGTACCGTAGCAAAGTACCTCACACGCCCGTGTGGAATTTCCACACGGGCGTGTGGATGCCCGTGTGGATGCCCGCGTAAAGCCCCGAATTCAAATTATAAAAGCCGCCTTGTGATAATTTTTAGGGATCTTTTCGGCCACTTTCGAGAGACAAGGCGGCTAGGGCTTGGGAGGAGTTCTTTGCGGCTTTGGGAAGCTTTTCTCACCAACTTGGATCGATTCCTCCTCCGTCATAGCATCAAGGAAGCCATCGGCGACCTAGCTTCGGAGTGGATTCAATCCAGACGTGAAAACTACCCATCAAGACTATCATCACGGATTTAAGTGGGTTATTCTTTATGTCTTTGGAACTTATTTCTGAATTTATTATTTGTTTTGTGACTCGCTCCATGGAGAGCTAAACCCCTAGAGGGTATTCGGACATGTAAACCCTAGGATTCTTATTTTCATTAGATTTACATTGTGCCGTGAGATAGCGGAGTGTCCCCTTTCCCTTCCGACAGATATTTCCTATCTTCATATTCCCTAAGTGTCAAGCAACCATATGTGGTGTGAGGCGTCGAGAGAATTCTCCGCCGGGACCTCGTAGGGGGTTAGGGATCTTTCACCTGGAAGCAGGGTTAGATCTACTTTTAGGAATTTGTTATATCTTTGGGATCCCTAGAGTTTTAAGCAGTCATATGTGGTGTGAGGCGTCGAGAGAATTCTCCGCCGGGACCTCGTAGGGGACTAGTTATCGGCGACCTGGAGGCAGGGGCCGTTATACCTTTGGATACCCACGACTCATTGTTTTCATTTAGAAACACTTGTAATCTACATCCAACACCCGAATCCTAGGGGGAGCATTGTCCGGATACCTCACTTTTATTGATTGAGAACTCTTTTCCTTTTATTTCATTCGCACTTGTGGTGACACTCTTAGTGTTGGCGATTAGATCATCACACACTACAGTCATTAGGCTAGATAACAAAAGAGGGGCTATTACTAGCACTTCTGTTCCCTGTGGTTCGACAACCCGACCCTTTGGGTCCACTTTTATTACTTGACGACCCGTGCACTTGCGGTAACGCAAGGGGTTGACACACATCACCCTGTTGTGTTGTTGCGGAGACGCATCAGTTTTCAATTCCTTGTCCTTTAATTTCTTTGGCATTGTATTTGTTGGTTGTCATCATGAGGGGCTAAACTTTTAAGGGAGCCCCGGGGTTGGTTGTATGACGTTGTAGCTTGAACTCATTGTCTTTACTTGCAGTATTTTGAATGTCTTGTTCCTTTCAATAAATCAAGGTTATTGGCTATCTCGTATGTTGTTTAGTGCTTGATGCTTGGTAGTTAGGTTCTCCTATCTAGGCTTGTGAATCGTTATTGATTGTTGCAAGCAGTGGGAGTTCAACTTAGGGCTCGGCAGCGCTAGAAACCACATGCTTATAGCATAACTAGGTTTAGAACTGAAGACTTCGCTGTTAAATACTGAGAAAAACCGTGTTAGTGAACGTCGGAAACCCAACCCCGGGGCCCCATCTCCTCCATCGAGTCAAACCTTAATCTTTCCTTGGTGAATTTCCCATTACCTTAACTTCCTCGAAGTTAATCCAAAGTCAATTCCATCATCTTCTGTTTGGTTAGATATTAAGTATGACGTTAGTATTAGAGGCTATAACAGTCCCTGTGGATTCTACTACCCGACCCAAAGGGAACACTCTACTACCCGACCAAGTTTTTGGCGCCGTTGCCGGGGACTGGGAACTTCTAACAATACGGACAGTCTTAGTATTCTAACCGTTTTTATTTTGCTTTTAGTTTTATTTCTTTGTTTTTGTTGTTATTCGTTTTCTTTTTATTTGTTCTTTTGTTTTTCTTGTTTTTACTTAAGCTGTTTATTATTCTTTTCTCGTTTTGCTTTGAGCTTGAAAATTCATATCTCATCTGTTTCTTTTGGTGTTTGTGCAGGTGCAGTGCATGAAACGGGGGGATTCTTCCCGTCTTGCGTCTCCAGATCCAGATATTGAGGGGACATTTCATCGGAGACAGCGACAGATTCACTTAAGAGAAACCGGGTCAGTGGAAGTAAGTGTTGAAGTGGACCAAGTGGAAAACATGGCTGGAAATCAGAGGAGCATTTCAGATTACGCCCGACCTAATTTAGAGGGATCTGGGTCGAGTATTGTTCGACCCCCAGTTGCGGCCAACAATTTCGAACTGAAGCCCAATTTCATCCAAATGGTGCAGCAGATGTGCCAATTTGATGGGTTTCAAGATGAGGACCCATACGCACATTTGTCAAACTTTTTGGAAATTTGTGACACTTGCAAAGCGAATAATGTGTCCGAGGACGCGGTTCGCCTCTGACTATTCCCGTTTTCAGTGCGAGGAAGGGCCAAGAATTGGCTAAGTTCCTTGCCGGCGGGATCTATCACAAGTTGGGCACAGCTGGCCGAGAAATTCTTGACTCGATACTTCCCACCGGCCAAGATCACCAAACTCAGAAGTGATATTTCCTCTTACCGACAAGTAGAATCAGAAACATTGTATGACACTTGGGAAAGGTACAAGGAATTACTGAGGAAGTGTCCACAACATGGGATAGTGGAATGGATGCAAATCCAGATTTTCTACAATGGACTGAATGTGGCGACGAAGCAAATGCTAGATGCGGCAGCGGGAGGTTCTTTGTGCAGCAAGAGACCAGAAGAAGCACAGAACCTCATAGAAGACATGGCATCTAATGGCTACCAGTGGAGTTCTGAGAGGAATAAGCCGGTGAAGACAACCGGACTTTATGAGGTCGATGTGCTCACTACTTTGGCAGCACAAGTGGAAGCCATCTCTAAAAGGTTGGAGACAATGCAAGTCCAACCTCCAGCGCTGAACATGAATACCGATAGTTGGGCAAACCAAGCAGGGTCCAGTTGTTCATCTGAGGGAGTTAGTACCGCCGAGCAGGTGGATTTCATTGGTCAGAATCAGCAGTATACCAATAACCCTTACAGCAACACCTACAACCCAGGGTGGAGGAATCACCCTAATTTCTCTTGGAAAGACCAGAGTCAGGGGCAGTAGCGCCCCCCTCAGCAATAGCAGACTCAGCCTCAGTTTTCGAGGCCTTCACCACCAGAACAGAAAGGATCTTCTATCGAAGCGCTCCTTGTTCAATACATTCAAGCTAATGATGCCCGAATTACAGGGCATGAAGAGATGTTGAGGAATCAGCAGGCCTCTTTACAAAACCTTGAGCGTCAAGTTGCACAGATCGCCAAGACGCTTGCTGAACGACCTCAGGGTGCTCTACCGAGTAATACGAAAATTAATCCCCTGGAGTCCCTCAAGGCAGTCACTTTGAGAAGTGGCAGGGAACTGGAACCCTCAACTCCACAAGCACAACAAGAACCCCCACAAGAATTAGAGGTGGAAGTTCAGGATAAAGATTCAGGGGCAAGTTGGGGAGAAAGGATACGGGCAAGGGGAAAGACTTGGTTGCAGATTATAAGCCTACATTGCCCTATCCAGCAAAACGCAAGAAGGACCAACAGGAGGCACAGTTCAAGAAGTTTCTGGAGATGTTTAAAACATTACACATCAATGTTCCATTCGTGGAAGCACTCTCCCAAATGCGGAAGTATACCAAGTTTCTCAAGAAATTATTGACTAATAAGAGGAAATTGGAAGCAGTTTCAAAGGTTACCTTGAGTGAGGAATGTTCTGCCATCATCTCAAATACAATTCCCAAGAAGGAAAAAGATCCAGGAAGTTTCATCATCCCGTGCACAATTGGTGGGATGATGGATGAAAAGGCGTTGGCTGATCTAGGAGCAAGTATCAACCTCATGCCATTAAAGATTTTTCAGAAGCTGGGGTTGGGGGAACTCAAGCCAACTCAAATGACGCTCCAGCTTGCTGATCGCTCCACCCGCCAACCCTTGGGAATTGTTGAGGACATTTTGGTGAAGGTCGACAAATTCATATTCCCGGTAGACTTTGTTGTTCTGGATTTGGAGGAACGGGCTGAGGTACCTCTAATTTTTGGGCGGCCATTCCTTGCTACTTCACAAGCCATCATTGATGTGA
Organism: Dioscorea dumetorum; assembly: GCA_902712375.1. Taxonomy (NCBI): domain Eukaryota; kingdom Viridiplantae; phylum Streptophyta; class Magnoliopsida; order Dioscoreales; family Dioscoreaceae; genus Dioscorea; species Dioscorea dumetorum. The sequence goes on from CACTHL010000446.1 coordinate 726,628, forward strand.
AGGAAGGTCGCCTAACATTAAGAGTGGGGTATGAAGAAGTTGTATTCAAGCTGAAGGAGGCTATGAGACACCCCATGGCATTTGATGATTCTTGCTATTTCCTAGACGCTACTAATGACATTATTTGTGATTGTGTGCAGGAAATCTGGCGAAAGGATAATCTTACTCATTTACTAGGTGAGGAACCCCCAGATGAAGAGCTCATAGACCAAGAGGAAGCCATCGCTGCTACACCCTCGAGCATTGGTCAACCAGAATTGAAGGCCAACAGAAGGAAAGGCAGGGGGTCAAAGGCCCAGACATGGTGGCAAAAGGTAGAGGAAAGGAAGAAACAACAAGCCTCTACCCCGAAATGTAATCCTACTAATAACCTTAGCTTTGGTGAGGCATTTCTGATAAATGCTTTTTGTCCTTTCATTAAATGTTGGTCTGCAGGGCACCAAGAGGAAAGGTATATCTTTGAACCATCCTAAGATGAGACGAGACCCGTCAAGCTAGTGACGTTAAAAGAGCGCTTATCGGGAGGCAACCCGATTTATTTCTTTTCTTCGTTAAGTTCCTTGTAGTGGTGGTTGTTTTGTGTTTTTCTGTTTTTGGTTGTGTTTTGTTTCGAATCCGGCGTGTTTTTCTCCATAAGGGAAGGTTCCAGGCCCAACACGGGCATAACACCCCCGTGCTGATGGGGGTGCAATTCACAGGCTTTCCAGGTTTGATCATTTCCAATCAGCACGGGGAGAAGCACGGCCGTGCCGTGGCCGTGCTGAATCCCTGAGCACGCTGCCCCTGCACGCGTCACGGACGTGCCGCCTTCTTCATTTTTCGTTGAATTTACTTAAGCACGGGCACAGCACAGCCGTGCTGAGCCCGTGATCAGCGCGACGGTCCCTCTTCCTGCGATTTTCTCCTTTTTAAACGCGTCGTTTCCCCTTTCTTCCTTCTTACCGGCGACTTTCTTCCTTTGTGCTTTCATTTTCTTGCGTTTTTCACGAGTTTTCTGGTGGTTGTCGTGGTTTCTCGGAGTTTCATCGCTTCTACTCCTTCATCAACACTTTTGGTAAGTCGACGAACCCTAGATTTGTGTTTTATTTCTAAATCTTTGACTATATGCCATTATTCTTCTCAAAAACCTCTGAATTCATCTTTAGAGACATCTAGGGTGCTTTTGATTGAGTTTAAACGTATTTGTTCCGTCGATTTTTAAGTTAGAGTCCGTTGGAGCCGAAGCTGGATTTTGGCAGCACGGCCATGTTCACCCAAGCACGGCCGTGCTTTGAATTGAGATCTGGAATTACACGAAAGCACGGCCGTGCCTGCTAAGACCGCCCGTGCTCGGTGGAACCCTTATATTTTGAATTACATGTGCGTGCAGATTTGAAGCACGCCCGTGTTTCACTGTTGATCTTAACTGTTTATTATTTTTCTTTCGACAGATCATGCCGAGGAAGGCTACTACATCTGGCCCTTCTTCGAAGAGGGCTAGAGGGGAGTCGTCGACCCCAGCCGCTGCCCCTGCGCTAACCCTCGGTACTCCCATCCACCAGGAGCGCCACGACCGTTTGAGCGCGAAGCCGTTTGGCGAAACGCGAGCTATAGATTGGGAGGTCCTCCGCGAGGTGGGCTTGGAGACAGATGTGCGCCGCTACCTGGGCGGGGGCGCCTGGACGAGACTGCTTTCCATCACCGACCCCGCCTACCGGGAGCTGTCTTTGGAGGTCCTTGCGACCTTCGAGCTGTCTCAAGGCCCAATCAGCTACCACCGCGCCGGCACAGTACAGTTTCAAGCGCTAGGCGAGCTACATCGTATGAGTCTGACAGAGTTTTCTGTCAGACTGGGCTTGTACGATGAGGGGTTCACCAGGACTCCGGAGTACGACGCCCTCCTCGTAGCCCGACCACCCGGCGAGTCCCAGGAGGCTTGTTGGCAGCGACTTAGCACGGACCTGGAGTACAACCCTCGCCGGTCCAAGGCCTCATCTCTTCGTCTCCCAGCCCTCACGTACATTCACTTTATTCTCAGCCACTCGATCACAGGGAGGGGAGACAGCACAGGAGTCGTTAGTCGCCGCGACTTCGACTTCCTGCTGAGCATGTTGGATGGATTCCAGATGCACCTCGGCTACGAGGTGGCTTTTAGCATCCAGCATCAGGGACAGGACTACCGAGTTGGCGTCATTTTCTGCGGGTCATACATCACCCGGCTGATTCGAGGGATGGGACTCCAGGCGGGCACACGTGCGATGCTGATGGTAGGTGGCGTACTTCCCGTCTCTGTGGACACGCTCCGGGCGATGGGGATGCTGAGGTCCACGTCCACCTCCCACGGTACCAGACATCAGGTCCCCCCTGCGGCCAGCGTCCCTGATTCGCCTCCTGACGCCACCGGCCCATCATCTTCGCGCACCCCACGCACTCGCGCTTCCACCCGCATTCCGGACTCTCCTCCAGCGGGGTCTCCTTCTTTCCGGCGATGGATGATCCGGAGCATGCAGCGGTTGGCCTCTCACCTCGACGTCACCCTGTCTCCACCTCCTCGTCGCGCCGCTAGACCTTCTACATCCCGGAGTGTAGGCGTCGACACCACCGACCTTCCATCGGAGTCTGACTTCGATTCTGAGAGCGCCGGGTATTGATGTTCTATTTTGTTGTTGTTGTTTTGTTTTGTGTTCTTTGTTTTTACTTTTGTTGTCTTTTGTGTTTCTTGAGTCAGTTAGCAAGGGGAGTCCCCTACTAAACTGATCTCTTTTTAGTGTGATCTTTGTCTTTTTGTTTATTGTTTGTCTCTAATGCTTGCATGTGTATCTCAGGATTTATTGACTGTCTTTCTTGATGCTTGTCTCAAACGACTCCTCCCTAATCGGCGATCAACACCCGCCCTTGTGTGCCATCGAATTTTTCTTCGGCACCTCTCCTTTAACTTGGTGAAAATTCCCAACCCTCACTTTTACTTGCAATTATTTTCTTTGTTTTGCATGATTTAATCTTTAAACATTGAGGACAATGTTTCATTCAAGTGTGGGGGAGGGTTGTGTATTTGTATCCTAATACGATTAGATGTTGTGCATGACTTAGGACGATCTATGAAAATTGTTTTTAGTTGAGAATTACTAAGCTAGGAGTTTTTGAGCATTTTAGTGCACTTTTGTTGAACTTAAAGTTTTATTTTGCTCTTACTTTGGAAACCCAAATGCTAACACTTAGCCTTCTGTTGTGTTGTTACTCTGTTAGAGGAAGGGTTAGTTTATAAGGCTGAAAAATTAGATGTTGACTCCAAACTCAAATTAATAAAAGCTAGAATTTTGTGACAAGTCGGATTCCATTTTGGATGCCCTGTCTATTTTTATGAAACAAAAGATGGTAGAAAGAGCTATCACTTTAGAAAAAGCGAAAGCCGCACTTGAGTAGTCGGATTTTAGGCATCACAAATGTCATTTTTGATGACCTACCAAGTGAAATGGCCGCCTCTAGGGTGTATGAAGCTACTACCCAATTTAGGAGTCAATAGTGAAAATATTGAGAAGAAAGAGCTTGTACTAGCCCCCTCAAGAACAGTTTTGACATGCTCCAGGAGGCGACACACACACACGGGAGTACGGAGTAAGAGTAAAAATCATTTTCAAGCCTTCAATTGACTAAGTCACTAGTTCTCAGAAACTCTTTAAGCTTCAGCAACTCTCTTAATTTGTTGAGATCAGAGGTCATGCACTCATCACTTTATTAGGTGAATAAGGTTGCTTGAGGACAAGCAACAATTCAAGTTTGGGGGTATTTGATGAGCGCATTTTATATATATCTATTGCATGCTTTACTCTCATCATTATTGAATATTTTGGCTGTAAGTCTCCAAGTACGGTGCTATTTGAGGTATTCGTTGTTCGTCATGCAGATATCAAAGTCCTGAAGTAAGAAGAAGCGTTTTTGGAACAATTTTAGAAGCTAAAGGACTTAGAAGAAACCTCATCAAGCTCAGCACGGCTTGAGCACGCCCGTGCTGTTTCCCGTGCAAAGTGCAGGAGAATTCAACCACAATTCAGCACAGCCTGAGTCCGCTGAGCACGGGTATGAAAACCTCAGCACGGTAGAAACACGCCCGTGCTGTTTCCCTTGAAATTTACAGGAGAATGCAGCCACAGATCAGCACAGCCAGAGTTCGCTGAGCACGGTCGTGAAAACCACAGCACGGTCTAAGCACGCCCGTGCTGTTCCCCGTACATATTACAGGAATGTGAGTTTTCTGGAGAATTATTTGGCCGTAATCTGCACGGCTTCAACACGCCCGTGCTCACATTGAGAAGTCATTAAAACCCTAGAAACTCAGTTTCTAAGGGGACTTTTGGTGGGCGAACTTTGGGAGAAAGAAAGGGAGAGCTTTGGGGGTTCATCCTCCACTTCATCAGGGGTATGCCAAGCTTATGGTTGGCCGATCCGGAGGAGATTACACGGCATTGTAGATCCTTCGACAACCTCAAGAATGCAAGAAATTAGGGAGTTTTCAATTCCTTGTCCTTTAATTTCTTTGGCATTGTATTTGTTGGTTGTCATCATGAGGGGCTAAACTCTTAAGGGAGCCCCGGGGTTGGTTGTATGACGTTGTAGCTTGAACTCATTGTCTTTACTTGCAGTATTTTGAATGTCTTGTTCCTTTCAATAAATCAAGGTTATTGGCTATCTCGTATGTTGTTTAGTGCTTGATGCTTTGTAGTTAGGTTCTCCTATCTAGGCTTGTGAATCGTTATTGATTGTTGCAAGCAGTGGGAGTTCAACTTAGGGCTCGGCAGCGCTAGAAACCACATGCTTATAGCATAACTAGGTTTAGAACTGAAGACTTCGCTGTTAAATACTGAGAAAGACCGAGTTAGTGAACGTCGGAAACCCAACCCCGGGGCCCCATCTCCTCCATCGAGTTAAACCTCAATCTTCCCTTGGTGAATTTCCCATTCCCTTAACTTCCTCGAAGTTAATCCAAAGTCAATTTCTTCATCTTCTGTTTAGTTAGATATTAAGTAGGACGTTAGTAATAGAAGCTATACCAGTCCCTGTGGATTCGACTACCCGACCCAAAGGGTACACTTTACTACTTGTACGACCCGTGCACTTGCGGTTACGCAAGGGGCGTACCAGCGGCGGCCCAAGAAGATGAGAAGAAAAAGAGTTGAAGATCTCCCAAAAGATGCCCTAACTTTCTTTAAAAACACCTTTTTCTGGCATCCATACGGGTGGCCTTGCGAGCGCATGCTTGCCCACAAGGCTCCCAGCTTTTTTACAGAAAATCCCGTTTCGTGCTACAGTAATATGCCACAGTACTCTAGCTACAGTAATCCTTCTACAGTACTGCTACAGTATGAAAGCTCAAAAACATCGTATTTGATACGGATTTCTTCCCAAATATGTTCTTGAGCTCATTTTGGATTCTTCAAGGCCTGTAACACAAATAAAACCAATTTAAACGCGAAACGGGCATCAACTCATCAGAATACATGCAAAATAGCACTAGAATAAAACATATAAATACGTACATTTAGACACTTATCATGCATCTATGGTAGAGGTTAAAGTTGAATCTGGATCATTCAAATAACAAGCTCCCTACATTGGCTGAGAGAATTGAACATCGCACAAAAAAAACCCAAGAACAATGTCAAATAAATAAACAAGAAGAGAATAATAAATTAAAGTAAAATGTACAAAAAAAAAGAAATATGGCTAGAACAATATACTATAGGTTTTCCTAGTATCCCTTGTGTCCCCCGCTATGGCACCAAAAACTTGATGGTTGTCCCGCAAGTGCACAGGGTCATCAAGTAATACCCTGTCTGTGACACAGGAGTCATATTCCATGGGGCCAAGGATTTACTATTACTTCCCTTTCGTCTATTTCCTAGCTTAACAATACGAGCGAAGGGTATAACTAATAAAATCTAATAACAAGAGAATAAAGCTATTAGTACACATCAAAAAAGCATTCAAGGGACGAACAGGTAGGAGAAGGCATGATTTAGACAAAGAATGCCCTAGGATTGTCATTAAGTCCTGAATTAAGGATGATGTGTGATAAGTATACAACTGTGTATATTTTATATATTGAATTGTGTACTTATTGAGTTAGTATTGGAGTAATTTACTGGAATATGAGTCTAAATTGAGTATGAATTGTCCTCGCAGGCACCAAGTGTAGATTGAAGTCAAAGGAGAGCCAAAGTAAGCGAATGGGAATAGAAACAACAAAGATGGTGTGCTCCTGATTCAGTACTTGGAGAGCTGCAATGCTTACAGGCACCTTACTACCGTAAGCTAAATCCAGAAGGCTTTGCGGAACTTACGACCGTAAGCGAGCTTGTAAGCAGAAGACAGAGACGTTTACGAGAGCAGCTTATGCACGTAAGGTTGGAGGAAAAAATTATCAAATGAGGTTTAAGGTCCTAGGCTTAAGGCCGTAAGCAGGACCGTAACCCAAATACAGAGAACCTTGCTGGAGAAGCTTACGGCCGTAATCGGGGGTGTAAGGCACAAGGAAAATTGAAACCCCGAAGCTTGCGGCCTAGCTTACATCCGTAAGCTGGCCGTAAACTTACGCCTACATAACCTTTTACTGAAGATGGATTATGAAGTTTAGTTTTAAGGTTTTCTTTGAGTTTTGGAGAAAGAGTGGGTGGAGAAGGGAAGGGCTTAACTGTGAGATCAAAAGGGGATTTCTCCTTCAAAAAGGGCCAAGAATATGCATATCCCTCCATAAACATGACCTTCATCATCCGTTAGGCCATTATTGTAGTTAAGGGTTGTATTCCCCCACCGTCGAGGGGAATTTCATGCCAATCATTGCCTTCTTGGTTTTGTGGGAGTTTCTCATTTTATTTTCTTATTATGACAATGAACAATTGTAATTTCTTGATTTTATTGCTTTGCATTATAAGCTAATTCCCTTTTAGTGCAAGTTGGACTTGAACCCTAGGGAAATTGTTAAACTCTACTCTTATTACTTGAATGCTAATTATTTGTGATGTTAAACCTTGGGAATGCATGTGTAAATTGATAAATGTCGTTTACATGTTGCGTGATTGTTGGCGAGGGGTAAAAGCCCGTCGTTCCGTTGTTTTAGCGTGAGGTGAAAACCCGTCGGTTCATTCAGATGATTCAACAGACTGCTCAGTTCAATGGCTTAGCCGATGAAGATCCGAACAACCACATCGAAAATTTTCTTGAAGTTTATGATATGTTGAAGATCAATGGGGTTACTGATGACGCCATCCGACTTTGCACCTTTTCATTTTTGTTGAAGGGGAATGCTAAACAATGGTTGCAGTCATTACCTAGTGCATCAATTACCACATTGGACGAGATGGTTGAAGCCTTCCTCACCAGATATTTTTCTCCAAGGAAATCGGCAAAATTGAGGAATGAGATCTCCTCATTTGTACAGGCTGAGTTTGAATCCTTGTTTGAAGCATGGGAGAGATATAAAAAATATTTTTATGGCATATAATTAAATTATATTATATTTTTAAACTTAATAAATCACTTAATTAATTTATTTTTTAAATTAGTATTAATCCTAAATAATGAGAGTTAACTTAAGTAATAATTTTTAGGGATAAAATTGAAGCATAGCATATAATTAAAAGTTTTTATAAATAATATTAAATAACTAGTGTTATCAATATATGGTAAAAGTAATTTTACCATTTCACATACTTGGTAATTATACTCTTTAACTTACATTAAACCAAATAAAGAAAAAAGCAAATACAATATTTTAAGTTACAATAAATAAACCAAATATCTGTGATTTAAGTTAAAATAGAGTAGTTTCACTTGGGTAGTATTTGTTTAGAGGGATTTGGAATTATATGTAACTTGAGTTCTGGGTTTTTGAAAATCCAGTGTTTGTTTTACAGGATTTTAAAAACTCATGTAACTCTAATCACATCCAACAAGGGATTTGGTTTTACGACCAAATTGGTCGTAAAACGAAATTCTTTATTTTTTTACTCCTCAAATGTGACCTATATGTGATTAACTAAGAAAAAACAAATATTATTAACATTTATAAATAGTAAAAAACTTATAAATTTAATCATTTATTTAATAATTAAAATATTAAATAACTTGTTAAAATTAAATGAAAATCTTAGAAATGCACTTCTTGTAGGGTTAATAATTAAATTCAAAATTTTAAAATATAATACAAATTTAATAAATTTATAATAAATTTAAATTTAATAGTTAAAATAATTAATATGCACTTAAAATTATTAAAATAATATTATAATATACCATTTTCAGATACATCTAGCCAAACACTAGATTTGACTTTACTAAATTTTAAAATCCAGGTATTTCCAGTTACATTGTAATTAGAAATCCACTACATTTAGGATTACATTCCACCAAACGCCACCTTCTATTGTAATTTCACTTATATGTAAATTTACTTACAAACAACCAAATAACCTCTAAATAAATTAATGTCATGTAAAAATAATTAGAAAAAAATAAAAACAACAGAATTAGGAAAACTTAAGTAACTTGTTCTTGTACTTACGATAAAATTCATGTACTTATGTACTTTTTTTTCTTATCGATAAATTTGATTATATGTTTCTCATTCACAGTGTCCTGGGTAATTGATATTAGAGGCTTGTTTAAATAGAAATCATGAACCCACAATCCCTTGAAATTTATAAAAATAAAAATAAAATTTTGATTTGTGATTTATTTATTTTTAACAAGTTAACATTATTAAACATCTAATAAAAATTAGAAAAAACTTCACAGTGGGGACATGGCAATTAACATTAGGGATTTGCTTCTAATGAAAGTCAGAAACCCATAATCATTAAGAGTCATATATAAATTAAAATTTAATTTATGAGTCATTATTTTTAGTAGATCAATTAAATTAAAAACATGTTAAGAATAAAATACCCCACACCATACAAAGCGCTAGACATATTGTTTTTACCAATGATCAAATTTGCTAATAATTTTCCTTGCCTCAAATCAACACTAGTGATGGCAATGGGTCGGGTCGGGTGCGGGTTTTACTATACCCGCACCCGAACCCGCAACCCCGTCCCCATACCCGTACTTGAACCCACCGGGTTTTCAAAACCCCAACCCACACCCGCACCGAACAGGTATCTGGTACCCGTGGGGATACCCCACCCGCCATGACCCTATTTAAAAATATTTAAAATAAAATTAAAATACCATGTAGAAATTAAAATAGGTATTTAAATCAACACAAAATATACAAATTCAACCTAAAATAGACATTCAAATCATAGTTTTTTTTTGTTCAAATGGCCATCATTCATCATCATCACCATCTTCATAGAGATCAATTGCCATCCAATCCATGAGCTCCACTTGCTAATAATTCATCAACATAAAACAAAATAAATATTAAAATTCCAAATATGAAAGCATGACATTCACAAAATGAGGATCGAAACCCTAAAACAATGAAACAAATCATGAAAACATGACCTTCAAATATACAATGAATGAAACAAATTGAAACCCTAAAACCAAAAATGAGGATCGAAAACATCACAGCAGCTTCTCCCTCTCTCTCTCCCTTAAATTGATTACTCGCAAACATCTACTCATCAATGGATAGCAAAGAAGATGAAAAACTTATTAGAGGAATTGGGGAAGAATTAAAGAAAAAAAATCACACCTTCCATTGGAAGGTGGGATCACGGCGGCTTCTCCCTGTCTCTCCCTCTCTCTTTTCCTATTGAAACCCTAAAACAAAAAATGAGGATCGAGGTGAAACCCTTAAATTAATTACTCGCAAACATCTACTCATCAATTGATAGGAAAGAAGATGAAAAACTTATTAGAGGATTGGGGAAGAATTAAAGAAAAAAATCCCCCCTTGTGAATTCGCCACAACTCTTGCTTCTTATTTGATAGAGTTTATCGGGTTAGGGTCTGGTACGGGTTCGGGTTGGATATCAGAATTCCCATACCAGCACCCGCACCCGCACCAGCTTTATACTAATCGGGTATTACCTGAACCCGACCCGAAACCCGGTTAAACAGGGTTTTACCCGTGAAACTCGGGTTGGGTCAGGTCGGGTCAGGCTGGGTTTGGGTATTATTGCCATCTCTAATCAACACCGTCAAAATCAACCAACTACTAAAATTGTATATTCTCTCTCTAATTTCAAATATCAAATTTGAAATTAATGCCACTTAAATTGAAATGTTAATAACTACAATGTCTAAGTTTGAATAATATAATTTTTGTAATATTTATATTTTTTTAATTTAAAATTACTATTTTCTGTTTTTTTATGTGACAAATTGATATCAGCATCCTCTTGGAGTGCTTTTTCCTCCCCCACTGTATTTAAACCAAATATGAAAATTACATTTACGTTTGAGTACCACTAAATAAATTATAATAAAGATTATTTGAACATTTTTTTTACATGATTCATAGGAATTTTATAAAAAAATAGGAATCAAAATTTTTTTTGTGTTTGTTTTTAGGGTTGGTTTTTTTAAAAACTCTAATGGCTAATTTTATTTTTAAAATTAAATTTTTATGGAAAAAGTTTTTTACGTATATTCAAATACTATTCCGTAAAACTTTTTTGTGTAGTAAATTTCATAAAAATTATTTTTAAATTTTATAAAATAATGTTTTTATAAAAAAATTTATTATGAATCCAAACAAACTCGAAGGCAATTTATTATAGGGTAAATTACACGATTAGTCACTAAACTATCCACCAGTTCCTATTTTGGTCACTGAACAAAAAAAATTTCTATTTTGGTCACTAAACTTTTAAATTGCTTTCAATTTGGTCACTGTCGCCAACGCCGTTAACGGCGATCTGACGTGGCTTAGCCATGTCAGCCAACTTAGCCACGTCAGCACCTCTCTTGCTTATTTAAAAGGGTAAATTACAAGATTAGTCACTAAACTATCTAGCAGTTCCTATTTTGGTCACTAAACAAAAAAACAAATTCTATTTTGGTCACTACAATTTTTTTCTCCAATAGGGGTCCCTAGAAAAGTCTCTACTAATTGAATTTTATCTCTCTCCAATTGACACAACTACAACTAAATTAGTGCTGATCAACACTGCAGATCTATAATCCAATACCCAACCTTGCAAATCAACATCATCTATGTCTAAAAACAACATAAACCAATGTCTACAAATTGCACAACTATCACACAATTAGGCCCTGTTTGGTTACAAAATAAAAAAATCTAACATAATTTTATTACGTAGGAAATGCAAGTAATTATTACAGAAATTGTGGCATATTTTATTATTACAGAATAAGTGTTTGGTAACAAAATAAAAAAAATATCACATAAATATTTCATCCACTTTATAATGAGAAAAAGTCACACACTTCAAAATAAAAAAATATCCACTCCTAGTGGAATATTTTTTTATGCCATAATTATCAAATTATGGCATAATTTTGTAGTGTAAATTAGATACCCAAACAGCCATTATGGCATAATTATGTGAAAATATTATATTATGCCATAATGTATGGATTATGGCATAATATTTACTTATCCAAACAGGGCCTTAATGTTTAATCCTTGTTTATTCTGCTTCACAGATTCAATGAACAACTTGCACCTCCCTGAGAACACACACACACACAAATACTTAAAAATTAATTGTTTGGCCAAAAAAAAAAAACACAATACATGCAGAATGTCATTATGTACAATAAGCAACACAGAATGTCATTATATTTTAATAATACACTGAATTCTGCAGGTGATACAGAATAACCAACACATAATTTTGCAGATGATACAGAATAACCAACACAGATCTGTAGATAAACTGGTAATTCTGCAGATGATACAAAATAAGCAACATAGCCATCTAGGGTAATAATATAATGACATTCAAAATTCTGCAGATAATCTGGTAATTCTGCAGATGATACAAAATAAGAAACATACTAATCTGGTAACAACATCATGACATAATGATATTCAGAATGGTTATATACAGGATTCCAAAGATGACATTCATTTAAAACTGCAATGTACACATCCTCCCCAGTAGCAATCCTTCTTTTCATGTGAAGCCTTGGTTATTTCTCTCTTGTTTGCTAAAAGAGCCTTGGCAGACAATTGAGGCATCTTTCTTTTCTTTTGGGCATTTTTTCCACTTTGAGATAAATCTGTCACATACCTTGAATGGACTTGTCTCCCTTGCTGTCCATGTTGCTGTGTGTTTATAACTTGAGAAGAACCCTAATAAAAATCAGAAATAATATCACTCATTAAAGCTGAAGACAATCATAGATTGGAAAAAAAATGTAAGGTTAATAAACCTACATGAGGCATCCACCTAATAGTTTGTCTATGTTGCTGTGTGTGTATAACTTGAGAAGAACCCTATTAAAAATAAGAAATAATGTCACTCATTAAAGCTGAAGACAATCATATATTGGAAAAAAAAAAATGTAAGGTTAGCAAACCTACAACAGGCATCCACCTAATAGTTTGTCCATGTTGCTGTGTGTTCATAACTTGAGAAGAACCCTAATAAAAATCAGAAATAATTTCACTATTGGAGAAAAAATTGTAGTGACCAAAATAGGGACTGCTAGATAGTTTAGTGACTAATCTTGTAATTTACCCTTTTAAATAAGCAAGAGAGGTACTGACGTGGCTAAGTTGGCTGACATGGCTAAGCCACGTCAGATCGCCATTAACGGCGTTTGCGACAGTGACCAAATTGAAAGCAATTTAAAAGTTTAGTGACCAAAATAGAAATTTTTTTTGTTCAGTGACCAAAATAGGAACTGGTGGATAGTTTAGTGACTAATCATGTAATTTACCCTTTATTATAATAAGTGAAGACCGGAAAAGCAATTTATTTTTTCAATGACATATGAATTCATGGCATACATAATTCAATATAATAAAGAGGTCGGTCGAGTCATCCTGCCGGTAACCAGAACACCCTAAACCAAACCAAACCCACCCACTAGTAAAACCCATCATAAAAGAGGCGCAAAGCGAGTGAACAAGAAAGCGGAGGACCACACCGCTACCACTCCCATCCCAATCAATTTCCGCCACGTTTCAGGTACATGCCCGTTCCATTCTTCACGCGAATCCCATCGTTCTGGCAGGCTAGCTAAAGAGAGGAAGGCGATTCCAAGCATGGCACCGGCCTCGAGGAGCCGGGCTCGCCGCCGTTACATCTTCGATCCTGCCTCCCCTCCTCCGCCGGATATGAAGCCCCAGCTCCTCGGCCATTCCCAATTCAACCCTCATCGTCGCCGGATCCGGCTTCTCCGCTACGATGAGCTGCCGGAGTTCTTGAAGGACAACGAGTATATCCTGGGGCATTACCGTTCTGAATGGCCCATCCGCGATGCTTTCCTCAGTGTCTTCTCTTGGCACAACGAAACCCTCAACGTCTGGACGTGAGTGCGTTGCGTGATTTCTTGACTGATTTTTTTCTTCTCTTATCTGATTCATGATTGAATCTTGTTTCTATTGATAGGCATTTGGGCGGCTTTCTGGTGTTCTTGGGGTTAACGATCATGGCGTCGTTGGAGTCAATCGGAGATTCGCCCGACGCTGTGCTTCTTCCGGGCTTCTCCAGGTGCAATCACGTAGCTTTTTTTTCACTTTTTATAGAAATTTTTAGTCAATTTTTTTTTTTTGTGCCGATAAATTCTTATAATTTTTTTTCTTTGTAATTTTTTTTAGTTTGATTTCTGGGACGATGGACGGACGCGGGATGACAGCGAAGAACGCTTCGAGTGATGTTCCACTGGTAAGCGAAATTTGAATTTTAGGAATTTTACATTAAATTAATTAGTATTTATTTTTTCTGTTTATATATTTCGTTTAAGTGCATAAAATAGTAATTTTTATTTTTTCAATTATTTATTTAATTTAATTGAAAAGTGAGCACTGTGGGGTTGTTCTAATGTGGATGAGTACGGAGAAATTTGAACTTCTTTGATATTTATGAGTAAATTAATTATTATTTGTTTTTTAATTACTTATTTCGTTTAACTATGTAGCTTTTGTTTGATTTTTTTATTCTTTATTTAGTTTAATTAAAAAGGATCTTAAGGAACAGCGAAGCGGTTGCGTCTGTGTTGAAACGTGGGTGGCTTATCGTTTTGGGGACCGTTGGGGCCCACCACTACTCTTTGTAGTTAGGTTGTAGACGACAAAGAAAAAGCAAATTAGGACTTGGCGAGATTGATGCACTTTGTTTTTTTCTTGATTTTTTTAACATAAAATTATTTTAAAGATAACCCTTTGAAGATTTTTTTTTTTTTTGAAAAATTATAGTAAAATTTGTCAAGAAAAAAAAGAAATTTAATGAAGAAGAAAACATTTGTATTGGGATTTTTTTTAGAAAAGCTTTGGCAATAATATATATATATATATTATTAATGATTTGGCAATAATTTAATGATTTTGTTGTGGTAGTTGTGCTACCTTTCAAAATAATGGTTTCGGTGCTGGTTCCGCATTGGCCGGATGCATTAGAGTTCAATTTAGCTGATGATCGACAAGTTACGGTTAACTTATTGAATAAAGAGTGGCGGATATTTTGTTAGTTGTTTGTCTGTTGGGAGGAAAGGAGAGGGAAGGGTATGATGTTTTAAAAATTTTATTTGTTAAATTTGTTTGAATATTATATGATAAGTTTGTCAAGCAAATATAGGAGAAAGATTGGTGGAAGATATTTACATCATTGCTCTTTTAAAAATATGAAATTTGAGCATGTACCCCTATAAAAATGCTTATTAGATACATGCCTACCAAGAATTGTATTCGCACATATATGCTACGACCAGAAATACCAACATTTATATTTAGGGAATATTTGGTTCGCAGTAATGTGAGAACGTTATCATGTGTTACGTGGTAATGTAAAAATATTATCATGGTTGGATAAGGGCCAATGGTACTGCTGATGATAATATGAGATTACCATCTTTGAAATATTACACCAAAGAACTTGGTAATCTCATTACCACCAAAATAGGTGGGTATTTCGGATTACCAAGAGGATGGTAATATGATATTTTTTTAAGTCAAATACCTCTTTTTTAAAATAATAATTTTAAAAGAATGGAGGGAGTGATATGAAAACTTCATAGACATTTTTTCTGTGAAACGAATTTGAATTATTTTTTTTTAAATATATGACAAGGGTTTTTGCTATATTAATTTAAATATATATATAATATGTTATATAGGCTATATGTGTGTGATTTGGATGAGTAGATTCTTTTAAGGTTGAAGGGTATTTTGGGAATTTTCAAACTTTACCAAATTAATTACCATAACCAACCAAATGCAGTCATGAACTATTCTCATTAATATGAGTTCCCAACCAAACATAATAATATCAAATTATTACAACATTCTCATCTTTATTACCGAGGTAATTATTTATATATTATTACTGCAAACCAAATCACCCCTTATATGTTTTGGTCAAACGTCACTCATCATTTTTATTTGAAAGATATTATTTTCCCTTCGCTTCTTTTATACTGTGTTATGTTTTAGCTTTTAACTTATAATGAAAAGTGATGGGAAAGTGAAAAAAAGATTAATGGCACAGAGAACATGTGATCAAAACCAGCGATGAGAGTGTAGTTGGCACAGAGAACATGTAGGCTCCTCCAATTCAAATGATTAATGACAACATTATGGTCATTGGTTGTTAGCATTCCTTTCCTGACTAATGAACAAAAGTATTACAGATGTGTGGATGCACCGTGGGGAGATACTAATGTGCTTTCATATCTGATAGGAATATAAGAACATATGCTTTGACAGTGAAAAAAGGCAAGATGCTTGTAATGTGAATTAAAATCACCAATTCATAGCTGGATGAGAGGCAATGAGTCCGCTTTATCTTTGTGGTTCTATTAGCTATGTGGGGCCTGTTACTGACAATGGTTGAGTTGTAATGTTTGTTGGATCAATGCTCAAAATGAGTCAGAATTACACTAAATACTAGTCTCCTTTTGGGAACCAATGAACGCGAATGGGTCCCTGATATTGCGACTAGACTGTCAATACAACAAACTTTTGTTCGGGAGACTGACTTATTAGCCAAGTCTACAAAAAACACTTGTTCAGGATAATATCATTGTTGGTAGAGGTTGACGTGGGTTTTAGTAAGCAAATAAGAGATGGATTGATCAGATGTAGAGAAAAATTGGATGATATATAGATTATCATCGGTTTTCTTCTGTATGCTTTTTTTTTTTTTATCAACATAATTACACTTTTGAACCTGAACTATCCTGTGTATTTTGGTCATTGGAAGCGAAAAAATGATTATTTTGTCAAATGATTATTTTGTCCTTAAGGATTAGAAAAAGGTATAAACATGACCAAAAGTGCTATTTCTCAAGACATGGCTTATTTTGCACTCTTCTATTTAAACTCAATGATTAATTGAACATTTTTTAATTCAAAAACCAAAATAAATTTGAGGATATCGTTTATAGTGTAGGCACCAAAAGTGCACTTCTTATTTATATATAGTGTTGATGGTCTTAGATTGACACTATTTTACTCAATTGCCCTCTTATCCTCTGCTTTTGTATATCTTTCATTTACCCTATATTAGTGACAAATACTCATCCTGACTTAAAACGGTTGCTTACTGAAAATTGTCTCCATTTTATGCTCTAAAAACGCACAAAATACCCATCAGAGTGTGTAGAACTTTTTCAATTTTCCATCTGTGGACCTGTATATTTTAGATATATATCATAGATTCATACAATATAAATTCATTACAGATGCATATCATGACTCTTGAAATTCTCACTTGGTAAGAATTTAACTAGTTTTCTGTTATAAACAGGTGCATGCAGAACTTTATGATTTTCCATTCATGCACATAATGCATGATTTATGTATATCATTCATTTAACCTAAATTAGTTAGAGATACACATACTGACTCTTAAATTATCAAAGCATGTAGACCTTTGAAATTTTCCATTCATATAACCAGTTCATTCTAAAAGGTACTTGTTCTGGTATTCCTGAACCTTCACATTTTTTTTTCATTGTTTAAACCTTTGGCTTTCTGCATTTCAATAAATTTACTTTGAGAGACGCTCTTGTGCTTGGATCAAACCATTTCATCCTGCTTGACATTTTTGCCTGGTATTGATGAAACGCACGATCTATTGGTTTGTTTCAAACACTAATTCATCTTTAGTAGTAAATATTCTGGAAAAACATGGAGGGACATTCCTATTCTGATATCATCCTAGACTCACATGCAATGTTAACTCTAGAAATCAAACTAATTTGCTCTTTAATATGTGTATATATATTGAATGCGCATACAATTTTTTGGCAGGTGTCCTCACGATCAACAAATCCTTTGTCAACAGTAACAAATCCAACGATACCAAGGTGGCCCATATTGGTGTTCTTGATAGGTTCCATGATGTGCCTCTCATGCAGTTCTCTGAGCCATCTTCTGGCCTGCCACTCCCAGCGGCTCAACGTCCTCTTCTGGCGCGTTGACTATGCTGGCATCTCCTCCATGATTGTCGCCTCCTTCTTCCCACCCATCTACTACGCCTTCTTTTGCTACCCTATCGCCCGTTTCGCCTACCTCTCCACCATCACCATTCTTGGCCTCCTCACCATCCTCACGCTGCTCTCCCCATCTCTTTCTGCACCCCACTTCCGCCCATTTCGTGCATGTATTTTCCTTTCCATGGGCTTCTCCGGCGTCATCCCTGCAGTTCATGCATTGGTGATCAACTGGGAGCACTGGCAGTGCCATGTTGCACTGGCACTGGAGGTGGCCATGGCTGTAGCTTATGCTGCTGGTGCCGCTGTGTATGTGAACCGTGTACCAGAGAGGTGGAAGCCAGGGGCTTTTGATTTGGCTGGCCATAGTCATCAGATATTTCATGTGTTTGTTCTAGTTGGTGCACTCATACACCATGCTGCAATCATGGTGTTGCTTGACTGGAGGGCCGGACTGCCCATCTGTGGCTCTAATGTGAATGGATAGAGGATTTTTTTTTTTAACTTTTTTCTCTTTATGGTGAAGAAGTGAAAGATGGTTTGGTTTGAAGTGTCTTCCCTTTGGAGTGGAAGGTCTCATTATTTGTATGTCTTAGATTTTGCTTCGTGGATTTTATTGATGTAACCTATCAGAGGCAATATACAATTCAAAATCTCGCTTTATATGTGTTTCTTTGGGAATTTATAGATTTTATTTCTTACCTCGGGTGTGAAATTGCGAATAATTTCATTGGGCTTTGATTATTTTCTTCTTCCATAATTAGACCAAGTAGTATATCGGAATACTGAAATTTTAAAATAAAATTTATTAATTTATTTCAATCTTTAAATTGTATGAATTCTTTTATTTGATTGCGTTATTTTTTTGTTTTTGAAAAATAACCCATAGGTCCTATGGAGTTGTACTTTCACATTTTAACATCGATGTCCGTGCAATTTGTGTGCAGGTCATTTTTTCCAAGCAGATATTGTGAGAGTAATCGCTGTCACTTTTTCATTATCTTTTAACCCTTATATTATTACCATGGTGTAAATTTTGTTGGAAATAAACAACTACTGATAGCATGACAAGATTGTCTTTTATCTTCATATTTCTCTTCTATTCTTCTTCATTTTATACTAGCTTGGATGTTGTTGTTATCATGGTGGTTGTTTATTTCTGGTTCTTCTATTTTGTGTTGTTTGTTTATTTCTGGTGAAGTTGCTCTTAGGAATCATTAGAGAGAAAAAAAAAAGTTTGTGTGATGAATTTTACTATTTTGACTTTATGGGATTTAATCCTAGAAAGGATTATCTAAAATTGGCAGGCTTTTCAAATTATTGCATTAAGAGTGAAACATATCATCTTTAATATGAAACATTCTTTAATTGGATATTGATGGAGTTTTCTACATAATGCGTGACATTCATTGGTTTAAGAAGTATACAATGGATATGGATATGGTAGTAGTGAAGACAACTTAATCATCTAATTAAGTTCACTAAAATTCTTCTTTATTTGGGTTGTTGTAATAAATGCTGAGCAATGTGCATGACCATGCTTAGGATTCTACAACAAATGTGCTCTTCTTCTGCACTCTTAACTTTTTGATAATTTTTGTGGCAAGTGTTTAGTAGTATTATTTATTTATTTATTTATTACTCATGTAAATGTTCCCATATGTAGCGAATCATATTCATTTGCTTGCAAACTCAGTGTTTGTATTTTACCTCCAAGTGTTTGAAGTAGGTCCAAGTGCTTCAATGGTATTGTATGCACATGCTTTCTTTCTTAATACTTGGTGTTTACATTTCATTGGCCAAGTGTGTATATATCACACGAGTGTTTGCATTTCGCCAAAGTGCTTCAATTGGCCAACACAAATTTCCCACATTCCTCTAGAGTAACGCTTATATTTTACCCTCCAATTGTGTTGATTTTCTATAAATTAGCATAATGCTTCTCTGGTTTTTTAAACAAAATTTTCTGTTTTTCTACTAATTCATTGTTTATTTTTCATCACAAATGTTTAGACTTAGCTTAAATGCTTCTCTAGTGTGCTGACCATAACTTTTCTATTTTTCTAGTTAATCAATATTTATATTTTAACTCCCAAGCACTTAGATCTGGCTGAGTGCTTCTCTAGTTTTCTAAACACAAGTTTCCTGTTTTCCTACTAATCCATTGTCTATATTTTCACCCCTAAGCATTTAGATTTAGATTTAATCTTCTGTATTATGGGTAAACATAGGCTTTTTAATTTCCTAGTAGATCAATGTTTATATTTTAACCTTGAAATGTTTAGATCAATCTTAATTGTTTCTTTGGTTTGGTAAGCACATGTTTTTTGTTTTCTAACAATGTCAATATTTATATTTTACTGTCCATTTGTTTAGATTTATATTAAGTGGTTAATGAATGGAGAGGTTATATGTTTTTCTTGGTGTTTGGCTTTTTTTATAATTTTTGTGAGCTTAAACTTAATATTATAGCCCAATGTTCATATTATTGGAGGATAAACATTCTTGACGTGTTCTCATATGATATTATGACTGTTGGGATGGAAAAAGGGTCCGGGTTGTATGGCCACCCTTAGTCCCGCATCACCTGTGGGATGGACTTCCCTCTACTTGATATACCACCATCAACCCTTCCCTGTAACTGCGGTCATGGAGAATTTAGGGTGGTGGGTCCCTGTCTTAACATAGTATCAGAGCTATGGCTAGGATCTTGGGCCCACGGTCCGGTCTGTATGGCCACCCTTAGTCTCACATCGCCTGTGAGATGGACTTCCCTCTAGTTGATATACCACCACCAACCCTTCCCTGCAACTGCGGTTATGAAGAACTTAGGGTAGTGGGTCCCTGTCTTAACAATGACAAAAACAAGAAGTTTTTCCCAAAGAATGGTTAGAAATGGAGTAAATAAGGTCTGGAACATTATCGGACCTGAGCTCATTGCGCTGCTGTAGAATTATGGCCATAACTCACTCACTTTGATCTGACTGGGCAAGTTAGACTTTGTTAAAAGCTCTTTCAAGCTCTACAAGTTTTCTATTCGACATTTTTCCTGATTCTATGCAAAAATTGAAGAAAATCTGATGAGAAATAAACCAAGTTATTATGTCAAACTGGCCTGAACCTACGCCCAAGTATTGAAAAGTAGTTTGATTCTATACCATAACAAATTAAGGATGTAATAGAGAAGAGAACTAATTCTATTATTTTGGGAGGATGTGTAAATTAAAAACTTTGTAAAAGCTTTGGGACCTATAAATCAAAGGAGACCATAGATTGAAGGGGTTTTAAAGGTTTGAAGAAGGTTGGAGAAGATAGAAATTTTATTGATGATCAAGCTTAGAGGAAAGGATCAAAGCTACAATTTTAACCCAATCCCTATGATGAAATTGTATTTTGAATCATTATTTTGCTTGGATTTTGTTCTTACTTAGTGTTTGAACACTTTATGCTAATATTCCTTAAAATTTCATGTTTGAATGAATAATTTTGAGATGTTGAAGTTACATTTTGTGTTTGAATGAATTTTAGATGGTGGATGCATCCATCTTCTGTATATTCTTGAATTTGTCATATTTTAGGAAGTGTTCTGATTGTACCTTTGAATCCTTGATTGAATCTTATTCTATTAACCTATGTGGATGCATGGATCCTAATTCTTATGAATTGATCTTCAATTATTGTCTAGGAATACTAAGTCATTAGGAATTAAAGATTTAGGTTTTCAATCTTGGATTTGAAATTGGTTTTGAATTTATTCCAAAGATTTCCGATTCCCATATAGATTGCGCTGATACAAGTATGCTAGGGTTTGGTAAAAGAGTAAGAGAGGTTGAAGCAAGACTATAATAAAGGAATTGGCGATAAATAGGAGTTGCTCGATTATGGATTCCTTGGATTAGAATTAAACTAGAATGAAATATTGGTTAATTATTTGATCTAACTATTATAGCGCACTTTATTCAGATATGAGGGTTTAGGTTTGATGGGGGTGTGCCAAGTAAAAAAATCTCTCTCACACGCTAGAATTGTATTCCCTAGGGCCCCGAGAAATACTATTACTTCCTCTTCATAATCACTATTTAGTCTACCAAATAAAAGAGTGATTGTTTCAATTGCAATTAAAATCTCTCTCACACGCTAGAATGAGATGATAACACAATGGATGAAATAGGCCTCGAACATGGATCCCCTAATAAGAGATAACAATGCAAGAACGAATATGAAATGATGTAGCCATTGGCTAAGCTTTGGACTGTGAGATTCTAAAGTCGGCTACCCTGAAAACCTTCAGTGATAGCCTTAATCCCATACAGGTTCCGATCCCTTGAAACTCCTACGATTGCTTTGGGTACAAAGAATCTTAATATAGGGTTAAACTCTTGATGATTGCCTTGTGCGTCATCATGCGACGGATGTAACATTTCCTCGACCGTAAATGCATGGATCGCCAAGTAATAAATCTCTTGCGTTTGACAGTGAGAGAGTTGTATTCCCTAGGGTCCCGAGAAGTACTATTACTTCCTCGTTACAACACTATCGAGTCGATTAAACAAAAATGGTTGTTTTTAATTAAAAGCTGATTAAATAAAATATGGAAAGTAACACTGCATGAACTAAATTGATAAAGCAATACAGAGGAGGAGGGAGGCCTCTGTCAAGGATTCCATCTTGCGAATAACAAGCATAGATGACACATTAAAGGAGTAAGATGTTGGCTAGCCTTAATCCGATATCAATTTCGATCTTCTGATATTGATGGGTGGCGCAATGTCACCTAGCTATGCAAGTGCATGTGCCCATCAAGTAATATAGTGTGCATGAATGCAAAGTTCTCCAATCCACAGGGAATGAAAATACTAGTACTTACTCTAGAAGTAGTTATCTAACCTAATCAAACAGAGTGTAGCAATGATTAAAAATAAGTAACACAAACAAACAACAGCCGAAGCAAAAGAGTATAAAATTGAAGAACAATGATCCCCTAGGTTCGCGACTTGAAGTACAGGATTCCAATTACACTTTTTACGCTAATAGAGTTGAGTCACCAGAAACCTACAATCCTTATACTCCACTCTCACTACTCCACTCTCACGGCAGACTAGGATTATTCTTATACAAGGTTCTAGTGGATAATTCTCTCGACACTAGGCCCGACACGGTCTAGGGTTCCTATCACAAGTCAACTTTGGCTCTCGAAGTTAGGCTACTTATTCTCTCGATATAAATAGCCCTTGATCCCATGCAACTCCCTAGAAGAGAATTCTCTCAGCTCTAAGGTAACACGGGAATTCTTTCCTCTAGGGTTCCTATCACAAGTCAACTTTGGCTCCCGAAGTTAGGCTACTTATTCTCTCAATATAAATAACCCTTGATCTCAAGCAACTCCCTAGAAGAGAATTCTCTTGACTCTAAGGTAACACTATCGCTCAGATCTCATGGAAACACTAAGGTAGGATAACCTAGGTGGAAAGGAAAGAGGACGCTCCTTTACTTACAGCCTCACTCTCTCAACCCTCTTTGACCTTGAATAGTGACACACAAATGGGTTTCTCATCGCACATTAGCAATCAATCAACTAAGTAAAATGGACAATCCCAAAACTAGAATTGAAACAAAAGCATTACAAGATCAAAATCGCAACCTCCATTAACATTAAGAAGCATAAAAGGAATCAAACACAATTAGACCCTAGGGTTTCATGTCCAAGCCCCCATTGGACGTTTAGCTCCTCATGTCTAAATACATCAAATAACCAATACTCCCTCTAGAGTTGATGATAAATGGGTTGGCGCGAAATTCCCCTTGAAGTTGGCTAATTGATTTTTTTTTTTACTACACCGATGCTTCAAGGAATGATGATGATAGAGGAAAAGAGTGCCGGTGATATTTTCCCTACTTTGGGTGATGATATGTCATCTCAGACCTCACAGCTGCGAAGTATCCTCCAAACCTAAGTTTTCTCTTCAAGATCTTCTCTCTTTTTCAACTCTTCCTTTTCAGAAAACCTCCAGTGTCATTTATACTCTCACCCTTATGGGCGACATACGGTAGTAAGCTCAGGTCGTAAGGAGTGGGGTTTATGTTGCTTGTGTGCCTTACGGTTTGGCTTATGGCCGTAAGCTATGCTAGTAAAGTATTCTGTCTTCCTATTATGGTCTCGCTTACAACCGTAAGTGCGGGACTGTAAGCTTGTCCTGCCAGCTTTGCGATCACTCCCTGCAGGCGTTAGTTCATCCGTAACCTGCTATGCTAGTAAGGTTTTTTGTCTTCCTATTACGGTCTCGCTTACGACCGTAAATGCGGGACCGTAAGCTCAACATGCAGCTTTGCGATCACTCCCTAAAGGTGTTAGTTCATCCGTAACCTCTTCTAAACATCCCTTACGATCGGACTTACGGTCGTAAGTCCCAACCGTAAGGGCTTCTATCTGTCTCCTTGTTCAGATGGTGAGATTGCAAGAGAGCTATTTTCTTCATTCAAGCTCTAGATTGCTTCTTTTTACTCTCTTTTTGTCTCTAAACTGCACTTGTTGCTTGTGAATATGATTTGCACCTTAATTAGCATCATTTCCCTTAAAATCACTCTAATACAAAGTCGATAAATGTACCAAATGATATACAAAATATAGTATAAATATACACTTATCAGATATCCTATGATTTCATCAGATATAAAGAATTTCTATCTAGGGTTAAACCCCAATGCATGAGGCTATCAACACCTGGAATCTCCAGTGTGTTGATACATTGGATCCCTCTCTAAACTATGTATGACCTAATACATGTAAGCAACCTACTCTACAAACATCATTCAAAATCAATTCTATGGAAGCCATCCATTGTACATTGAACATACAAAATGATAGAATAGAATCAAAGATGAATTCAAGCTAAACATCAATGTAATATAGAATTAACCATCCATACAAGTCATCCTTGCACGGTTCACCGGAGCCCCGTGGCCTTGGGATATTAGTTTGACATCAAGTAATGGAGAATACAAGATATGAAATGTAACAATCCAAAGCCATTGTAAAACTACTTATGTACCGACTGACGGTGGTGCTAAGAACTTGTCGGATCCGCGCCGTCGAGTTCTTTGGATGCTCCCCTTGAGTTTCACCCTCTTCTCCCATTGATTCTCGACTGAAATCACCCTTCTCCAATAAATTTGTGTGTTGCAAGAGTTTGGAGTTGTACGGTGGCTCTCCCTCTTCTCAAAAGCTCTAAGTTTGGCTTTTATAGTTGCCTAGGTGTGCGGGCATGTGTGCGGCCACACGGGGGCCGCACATGGCCTAAATCATGCTCAAAAAGCTCAAACTAGGTGTGTTTGTGTGGCGTGCAAGCATTGTGACACCGCACGGAGGCCGCACAGTCCTCTGGCCGAGCTATGCGAGTGTTATAAGGGCGGTCACAGCCTGCATAGCAATCTAGCGGGGTTGTGCGGGTGTTGTGCGGTCGCACGAGGGCCGCATGGCCCCCGGTTGGGAGTCGTTCCACTGCGTTCTAGCCCTAGTCACTCATCTTCTCATCATCTAGTGCTTTGGGGTTCCGTATAATTGTCGAAAGTGATATTTTTAATCTCTAAAACACCTCTAAACCTCTCCACAAGCTACAAGGGGCTTTTTGATGTCTTAAATACAAATTACATAAGAAATGGCGTAAAATGGTATTGGTGTAATTAAAAATGCATGAAATTGCATGGTACATTTTAGTGAAGTATAGTGTATTTAGACACTTATCAACCTTAATGTGACAGTCTATCAACACCCGGTACCTCTGGCGTGAAGATACAATGAATCATTTTCTAATCTATGTAAAACCTAATATATGTAAACAACCTTCTACATATATTATTCAACATTAATGTACGGAATCCATCTATTATAGACTAAACATTAAGCATTATAGATTAAACCCGAAGAAATATAAGCCAACATGCATTAAAATATAAGAATTATTCAAACAAAGTCATTCTCCCAAGGTTTGTCAAAGCTCGACAGCCTGAGGAGTTTAGCTCGACAACTTAAGGGTAGGTTCTTCTTGAATTGTATTCTTCTTTAAGAGTATAGATTACATAAAAGAGTTACCCAGATATAAAAGTTACAAGGTTGTAGGAATAAATTCTCTTAGAAAGGGGATAAGAACAGTAAATTCGATGACTTGGTGAAGGGAGCTACCCTGACATGAAAACAACTCAAAATAGGATCCTAATTAAAGATCAAGCCTAATTTGAGACCTCGGTATTGATTTTCTAGTTAGTAGATAGATAAATAGATAGATAGAAATTATATAAATTATAGTACTATTTAAGCTGTCTTCTCATTCACAATGCTACCATCACTTCCGTTGAGCCATATTCTAGTGTAACTTTTACTTGAGTAGGGGAATGAAGCGACATGCACAAGAATGTAGAACTAGAGGAACTTGATGAATGAAAGGAACGATAGTTTTATCATCCATGTTAGATGAGTCCTAAACATTTGGATTGCTTGTTTTAATGGATAACTAGTTAATTTGTGTTTATTACGTCAATTATAGCCATTTATTAAATTAATCATTCAACGTTGGCATTCTTATAAAAAAAAAGTAAATATTTTAGTAGAAAAACTTCAAATCAAGATGTTTCATATTATCCAATCTACAATGAACTAAATATAGCATCACCAAAGCCGTCCATTTCCAATACCATTGCACTATATATAAAATTTATTCTGTTCCCAAAATTTTAGACCAAGGCTACTCCTAGGTCCAATGAAGGTGGCAAAAATTCAATCAAAAAATCAGTAAAAAACAAATCCTTAACCCATTACAAGTTCATCACTTCATTCAAAAAATTTCACAGAATCCATTCAAAATTAAACCAATTAGAGGATCGCCAAAGCCTATTAATGCCAATACATCCCCCTTATCAAGATAAATAATTTTCAAAAACTATTTACATAAAAGTCTTGAATTCCATAAACAAATAAAGAGAATCAATAGTCAAAGGTCACATAAAACAACACCCTTAATTTGCACTTAAACAAAGCAAAGCGAAGGGGAAATGGGTTATGGAATCAACAAAAAAAAGGTAAAGGATGAGACATCAGCAAGATCTGAGATAGATGTTAGAGAGAAATCAAGCATTTCAAAGATTGGTGGGTAAACGGAAGTAGGGCAAGAGAAATAGAAACAATGTTTTAGGATTAAAATGTAATCATTGTATATATTATTCTATTATTTTTTTGTATTAGAGCCCTAGTAATATGTAATATTTGCTAATACATTAAGATTACAACAAATTACAATTAGATTTTCCAAGTTCTAGCTTAAAACTCAACAAGTTGAGGCTCACCAAACTAGTGTGAATTAGGTGGGATTAGTTCACACTGGTTCACAATTGCACCATTTGAGCCACAAGATTAATTAGTGTGTCTCATTTTATATGATTTCAAGAGAGAACTGGACTGCCCTAGTAGCTGGTTTAGTTCAACTTAGGAAACCTGCCATATTAATCTAGTTTTGATAATGTGTGTGTATATATATACGGTAAATTATTTAAATAATCACCACACTATTTGGGTATTTCTATTTGAGTCACCGAATTCTCAAAAATTTCAATTGGATACCTCAACTTTAAAATCGTTCATATTTCAATCATTTATGCTCACACCGTTAATTGAAATCTGACGTGGCATGATACATCACATGGCCTCTGTCACATCAACCACGCCACATCACCACTAATCCCACTAGGCCAGCCATGTGAGCATTTTTTAATTAATTGAATAATTAATTTAATAAAAGAGGAAAAGTAGTTTTACCAAAATAATAATCATAAATAAATATATTAAAAAAATAAAGACATCGCTGGCTGAGTGGGATTGAGTGATATTGCGTGGCTGATGTGGTAAAGGCCATATGACATGTCATATGGCGTCAGATTTCCGTTACCAATGTGAGTATGAATGATTGAAATATGAGGATTTCAAAGTGGAGATATCTAATTGAAATTTTTTAAAATTCAGTGACTCAAATAAAACTACCTAAATATTTGGGTGACTATTTAAATAATTTACCCATATTTATTATAGTATAAAGGTCTTTTGCTTGTTCTTTTCACTATTTTAATGAAGCCTCATTTATTGCTTTAGATTGTTGTAGGAGACGATGGCAAGTTCAAATACCCCTACAAAGCTTGATTGCAAATACACATAACCTTTAAAAGCACAATACAACTACTAAAAAGCTATTCTATCTGCTAAATCTTCTAGAGAAAATCTCATTTGAGACACCCTTTGGAAGACTGTCTTAAAAACATAACAAAGATATTAGACAATACATAATAACAACTCAATCAAGTTTAAGAGAAGGATCACTCACGGAAAGTATAACTATGACCAAGATGGACTTCAAAGAGCTATTTCAAGTAAACATGTATGTCACAAATGTTCTTTTAGAATAGTTAAGGATCCGGGGTTTAAATATTTGATGAGTATTGAATGTCCTTACTATAAGAATATAAGTAGACAAACAACTACTAGGGAGGGTTTGCATCAGAAAGAGAGCATCTTAAATAAGAGTTAGTTAAAGCTCCCTATCGAATATGCTTAATTTCTGATAATTGGAAATATGAGCATACTTTTAATGAATATATGTGTTAGTGCTCATTGAATTAATAGTAATTGGAAATTACAAAAAAGAATAATAAGATTTAGAGCTTTGATCCCTCCTTGTGATGGTTTGAACATAGTAGATGAACTCTTTTTGTGCTTAACTCAATGAGGCATAGACAAGAAAATTTTCAGCATCACTTTGGATAATGGTTCTTATAATAATGTCATGGTTTCTTCTCTTACAATAGTGAAGTTTTTTTTTTTTTTTGCAAATTTGATGTTGTAGACATATTTTGAATCTCATCATTCAAGCTGGTTCGAAAATTATTGATTGTGCTGTTAGTAAAGTTCATAATGGGATAAAATATATAAAAAAATTCAAGGCCTTGCAAGAAATGATTTTATAAAATTGCTAAAAAAGGTTTCCATTTAAATGAAACTACGAAATTACATCAAGATATAAGTGTTAGGTTCTCTACATATTTGATCCTTGAATCCTTTCTTTACAAAGATGTGTTAGAATATTCGGGCATCAAGATAAAACACTTCAATTATTTGCACTTTCTAATGAAGAGCGGAGAAATGGTCAAATTATTTGCAAGTTTTTGAAGATGTTTTATGTTTTTGAAAGTGTTTTATGATGTGACATATATGTTCTCTAGTCCAAAACATCCCACTACAAATATTTATTTTAGAGGAGTATGGAAAGTCCACAATATCCAGTTGGACACTACTAAAAGTCCACATACATTTGTTAAGTCCTATGGTTAAGAAGATGGAAGAGAAATTCAATAAGTATTGGGTTGAATACAATGTAGTTTTACCTTGTGTTGCAATTTTATATCCTCACTTCGAGTTGAATTATGTGGAGTATTGTTATACCACATTTTATGGAAGTCATGTATTAGATTTTGTGGAAACTATTCTTAATACTCTCACATCTTATTTGATGAGTATCTGAAGAACTCCAAATCAAAATTTTCTTCTTTGGTTGGAAGTTCAATTGTTACAAGTGCTTATTTTGTTGAAATCAACTTGCAAGATTCCAATGTTGTCAAGGCTGCATTTGATAGTTGTGATGAGACTGAAGGTTATAAAGAGTATTCGAGAAAATCTATAATTGAAAATGAAAAATTATAGCGAGATCTTTACTTGGAGGCAAAAAGCATTTAAGTTGAACAATGAGCTTACTATCATGAAGTATTGGAGTAAAAGCTTCATAAGGTATTATGAGCTTTCATTATTAACCCGAGATTTTTTGGCATTTCCTATGTAGATAGTGACTTCAGAGTGTACTTTCAGTATTGTAAAGAAAGTTATTAATTGCATTAGGAAAAATAGCTCAAGCCATTGTTTGTTTCAATAATTGGATACATGGTAAAACCTTTTCAATAATTAAATCTTGTGTAGTTTATCATGTATTATTATGATATTATTAGTTTCTCATTCCTTCGTTTGTTGTTTTATATTTATAGTAGGATTGGAAGATGAAGATTCCAACTCTAGTAATGATGAAAATGATTGGAAAAATGATAGTGATGCAATGGATGGAAGCTGCAAATTTATTTATTTAATCTTATTATTATTAATTTTTCACAAGTTATTGATTCTTTTAAATTCTTTTTTTTTTAGGTCACTACATTGTAATATGTGGCTACAATCAAACTACTAAAATCGAAAGACTACTAGCTTAAATAACTCGTTGATCATTCTTTTCTTGCTATTTAATTTTAGTTGTTGCAATGTAGGGTGAGAAAGTATTGATGTTTCAATTTTACATTTACTTCATTCATCATTCTTTTCTTGCTATTTAATTTTAGTTGTTGCAGTGTAGGGTGCGAAAGTATTGATCTTTCAATTTTAGTTGCATTGTCATTTTTTTTAAAGACTCTCAAAGTATTAAATCCTATAAAGGAATACTAATGGGTTCTCAATTGCTCTGAATCCAAGATCCTTTTTACTAAAATAGTTCTTTTATTTTTATATTATGTATATAAATTAATTATATGAGTTTGTGTTATTTGTCTTTTCATTGTTATGCTCTTCTTCTTGGTTGCAAATCATATGTTTGATAGACCAATGACTTGAGCTCCAAAGATCCACTACGTTTAAAAAGAAAAGAAATGAAGACATCCAAAACCAAATCACTCTCACTTTGGTGTTAGTTCAATTTTATTATATTTTGATAGGAATTAAAATCACCTCGGTTCTTATTTAAGTAAATGAAATAAATGAACTATGGTGTGCTCTTTTTGTTATTTTTCTTCTTATCTACCATGTCAGGAGATTTCCTTTGTTTTCTCTTTTTACCTACACTATCGGGAGATTTTGTTTTCTTTTCTTTTTGATATATTTTCTCTCTAATTATTTTTTTTTCTATTTTTTTATCATACTTGAATTAGACTTATATTTTCATTTAGGCTCATTCGCAGTTATATTTTTATTTGTATTACTTGGATTTGTGTTGCAGTTTAACTATGCTGACCTTTTTTTTAATGATTAAATTCTTATTTATGATAAAAAAATTCCAATTTGGTTGGGCTTAGCAGCCTAGGTTTGGAGGCCACAAATTTGGGTAGGTTTTGGTACAAAATTTAAGGCCCATATAGCCGGATCAAGCTTAGCTTGGGTAATCTTGAGTTCTATTATCTGTTAGACGTGGCCCAGCCTGAAGTGGCCGAACTCAACCCAAGGACAACAAGTCTACTTCGGAGTTCTTTTTTTATCCGAAGTTAGTTTTTTTTTTAACTAACATCTACCTTTTTGCCCAATTAAAAAAATCTGTTTATTTTAAAAAATTATTATCATTATTTTAAAAATGGCAGCATTCATATACGTATACGTACATTTTTTGAATCAGTTTTTGAAAAATTATTTTTATAAAACCTTTGTTGGCAGATTTTGTTTTCCAACTTTTTTACATATGACCATATTTGACTTTTATATCATTTAAACATTTTTAAACCTAGTTACTATTAATTATTTAATATCGGACAAAGCATGGATTAGTTCATTATAAATATAAAAGTTATATTTTTTTTTTCTACTAGAAATTGCTAAAAAAAACCACTAAGTTTGCAATATTACCAAAACCACCCCCTTAATTTGGGAATACCTAAAAACCCAGTCCTTTTAAACACTATATTTTCCAAACCCCCAAAGCATGTAATAGTGGTTAACAGAGTTATTTTTGAATGTTATGGACGAAATTATCCCTTGCATGGAAAGTCGTGGCACTGCAATCATTTCGCCAGTTTGAAGGGAAGTGGGGAGTTCTTTTTACGCTAATCCTAAGAGACGACCTTTACTGGAGTCGTATACGTTTTTTTTCCTCAACTCGCCTCTTCAGCTTTTCCCTTTCCGAAGTTGTCTCTGCCTGGACATCCTCTGTAATTTCAGTTTTTCTCATTCCACCGGTGTCTCGAAGGAGAAGTCCCGCGCTAGGGTTCTGTTTTGTTTTACATTTTTGTCTATGTATACGATCGAAATAGTTTTTCGATTGTTATGATTTATATAATATTTATAATGTATGTTTCCCCTTTCCTTTGATATAGGTGCAGTTTTACAAATGAGGTTTTCATTTAAGAAAAGAGTTTTAGTTTAAAAAAGTATGTCTCCGTTTAAACATTGTGGTTTATGTTCAAGAAACTAGGTCACTGTTTAACAAGTGATATCACTGTTTAAGAATTGAGGTTTCCGTTTAAAAACTTATATTTCCGCTTAAACATTTGTGAATACTGTCTTCGAGGATCACCCGGGCATGTTCTTTTCCCAACCAAGCCTACTTGTATGAAATGAGGACACCATGTTCCAGCAACATGTCCTTCAGAATGTCGATGGTCTTATACGAGGGCCGGTCCTTGAGCTTCTGAATCACTCGTGCGCTTACCCATTTTCTGGACGCTTTCGGATGTGACGCCGATCCAATTCCACCACTGCAAGTGTGTAATGGGTGCATTGTCTTGATTATGAAAGTACTTTTATTATATTCCTTTGATGCATGAAGGCGCCATTGACAACCATCGGCAATGCATTCCACAGTCACCCAGTGTTTTTCGTTCTTCAGGAATTTAAAGCCAAAATTCTGTTTGATTGCAAAATTCCGAAGTGCGTCTCTGAAATGTTCAACACCTTGAAAACGTTGTCCAATATCCAACGACAACACTTCAGATTGATCTGACGAGGAAGGACAGCATGCCACACGGTCATGGTCGCCATGAGGTGGAACAAAAGCGCTCCCAGAATCTGAATTCCTGCCAACACTTTAGTTTAAAGGAAAACGATCAAGATTTTAAGTAGAAACATAAAATTTTTAAATCATAACTATAAAATTTAAACGTTAAAACAAATATTTAAACAGAAACATAATAATTTAAATGAAGAAGACAGTTTTTAAATGGAAATTTGATTGAGTTAAATAGAGACTGGAACAATTAAACAATAATTAATATCTACAACTAGATAAACATAAAAGGGAAGAACCTTATAACCAGAAGAACTCGTTTTCAGTAGGATACGATGGCACATCATCTGTCTCAACAACAAGATCGACTATAGCGCATTTAAAGATGAAGTACACATGACACATGTGCTGGAAGTCAACCTCGTTTTCTATTGGACAAACCGTTTTAAATCCATCGGGTGTGATAAACTTCACCCTGACATAGGAAATATCGAGACCACATCGCTCACATATCTCAGCTAACACTGATTCCCAAGAATTCAGTGCCGTGAACATTAGCACTTATCCCTCCCACTTGTATCTAGCAATAGCACAAAAACTTTCCATAATAGCCCTGCATTTTTATAAATTGTTACTCCCTCCCGCAGAATGATCAAAGTGAGAGCAACGAAGAAATTCTAACCTTATCGGAAAACCGGCAGAACTCAAATCGAACAAACCAAATGAGGAGAAGAAGAAGAAGAAGAAGAAGAAGTAATGAGCCTTCTAAACTTTGTTTGACAAAAAGCAAGCAGGAAGGCAAAATAAATGCACAATTGTATGCATAAAGGTCAGACATGATGTGATTGAGCGGTATTTTTCCCTTTCATTTTATATGGTTGCAGTTTTACAAATGAGATTTTCGTTTAAAAAATGAGTTTTAGTTTAAAAAAGTATGTCTCCGTTTAAATATTGTGGTTTCTGTTTAAAACACTAGGTCTCTGTTTAACAAATGACATCTCTGTTTGAGAATTGAGGTTTCCGTTTAAAAACTTATATTTTCGCTTAAATATTTGTGAATAATGCCGTCGAGGATCACCAGGAGATGTTCTTTTCCCAAACAAACCAAATCGATTTGTGTAATGTTTATAATGTACGTTTTCCCTTTCATTTAATATATTTGTAGTTTTACAAATGAGGTTTCCGTTTAAGAAATGAGTTTTAGTTTAAAAAAATATGTCTCCGTTTAAATATTGTGGTTTCTATTTAAGAAACTATGTCTCTGTTTAACAAGTGATATCTCTCTTTAAAAATTAAGGTTTCCGTTTAAGAACTTATATTTCTGCTTAAAAATTTGTGAATACTGCCGTCGAGGATCACCGGGGCATGTTCTTTTCCCAAACAAACCAAATCGATTTGTGTAATGTTTATAATGTATGTTTCCCTTTTCTTTTGATATGGTTGCAGTTTTACAAATGAGGTTTCTGTTTAAGAAATGAGTTTTAGTTTAAAAAAGTATGTTTCCGTTTAAATATTGTGGGTTTTGTTTAAGAAACTAGGTCTCTGTTTAACAAGTGATATCTCTGTTTAAAAAGTATGTCTCTATTTGCAAAGGTAAAAATAAAATTTTATAGCATAGACCAACTTGAAGTGACCCATAGGGGGTAAAAGGGAATTTAAACTATAACGAAAAGGTTGTGAGAGATGTGCAAAAGTTGGAGGGGGTTTTTAGGAATTTTTGAAAATCATGATACGTAAACAGTAATTTTCCCTTTTTTCTACCTATTTTATTTTTATATTTTGATTCTTATTCATTTATAAAATTAATTTAGTTTAAATAAAATATATTTATCAACTAAAATTATATTTATTTAGAGAAAAGTAATTTTTTCCTTTCAGTGGTCTATCCATTAAATTATTCATGAAGTAAACTGAAAATTCAAAATAAGTATTAGTAACTTCTATCAAAAAATTCTTATCTATCTATATGGAGTCCAATTAATTGTGATTATAGGTGAAAAGAGAAATTAAAAAATTACGATGTTTATAAAAAAATATTTTTTTAGAAAATAATTAGGTTTTGCCAATGACTTCTTGTTCTACGGATAATAAAATATTTTCTAAAAAAAGTTGGTTCAAATTTCAACTCATATAAAGCGGATTAACTTGTGTACATTTCATCCCAAAAATAGTTCCTAAAAAATTTTTTATACCACACAGCAAGATAGAATTGTGATGGCAATTATGACAGTGAACTGAACATAATTGCAATACCAATTGGGGATGGCAAAAACCAATGCGACCCGTAGTTTCTGACCCTATCCGCTCTGAACGGGGCTTTTTTTTTATTGGAAACCGAGGGGCAAGGTGAATCGCCTCGCCCCCTGCCACATTAAAAAATTTGCATATATACCCCAAATATTAATTTATACATATAATTTTAAAATGTTTTCAATTTATAAATCAAAATTGCTGTTATATAAATTGTACCATTTTTTATTTAATGTTGTATAGTATATTTTGTAATTATTAATATAAATAAACTAAAAATAGTGAAATATTTATTTTTTTATGACAACTCCTATAAAAACGACGGGGCAGGGTGAGTGCAAGAGTCCAGTGCAATTATGGGATTGAGAAGATTATAAAAAAAAAAAAAAGGGACGGGACAAGGTGTGGGGCAAGATATATGGTTAGCAAGTGGTTGGATGTGTAACTCTTAATTATAATTTTGACAGTAATTAGATACTTTTGTTTGACAAATTATGGACAAACTATGTATCAGAGGTATGTACAGACATGGAGTTAATCCCTCAATAAACTTGTGCATTCATTTTATGTGAGTTGAAATTCAAACATGCTAGCTCAGTGGAATTTAAATATTTTATACACAGGATGTTGTGCCAATAGATTAAGACATCATTGGCATGGTGATTGGACTTTGATAAAAAAATAATTAGGCTTACTCAAAGAATTTGAAAAATATATATATAGATTTCATAACTATAATATATAATTATGAGTTTCTCCTCCTATCAACTAAACTAAATGTATTAGGTTGAGTTTGACCCATATAATATATTTAAATTGCATCTAGCGTGATATTTAATAAGAACTTTGTTCAATTTAATTATTTGTAACGCGCGCCTACTAGCATATACTAGGGAGCTTAGTTCAAAAGGTTTCAAATTCGAATTTGTGTGGGTATTATAAGAAATCTACCTCGTTTAAGGTTTTAGTACTTTGTCTGGTTCATAATTGTAACTCTTTGAAAAAAGATGGGCCAAAGACTAAAAGAAAACGGTTAGCATGTGTTCAGCATGTGTACTAGGCAAACTAATAGTCCCAATTTTACAATATAAATTAGTGTTTTCATCTAATTAGCTTAAAGTTTTGTGTTGAATCAACTCCAAAAATATAGTTGGTTTGAATCGCTACATTTGGGTTGTATCTAACGGTGCAGTATTATAACAAATATAAAAAGTAAATTATAGTAAGAGAATTGTTACTACTTCAATTTAAAAGAGACTATAAGACTGATTAACCCAAGCAACATCCTAACAAACAAAGTGGATTATTTACTTCTTATTATCATGATCATCTATTATAGATTTATCATACACATTAATTTTTCCCAGATTTTAATATTTAATTATTTTTATAGGATAAAGCAAAATATGGTGAAACAAAATGTCGCTTAGGAAATTATTTAGGTTCCCAAACTTTTTAACATCATAGCATCTGCATTGGTAATTCTATCACTCAAAAGTTATTTGTGCTTAATGTTTGAATTAGAGGATAATGCTGATATATGAGTAAATTCACATTGGTTATGTTATCTCCCAACAGTTGTTTGTGCAAAAGGTCCATACAACATTCATAATGTTTGAATTAGGTAGATATTCTCGCCATATTAAATGATTTGCAATAATTGAAGGAATTAGGTATCATTTTATTGCTAAATCATAAACGCACTTTCTCATCATTTAAGGGTATATTTGTATAAAAGAAACTTGAGCTACTCACTCAACCATTATTATATATGAAAGAGAATTGGATGAGCAGCAAACTCTCATTTAAAAAATTGAATGAGTCACTGCTCTCCTACCGAAAGTGAATTACTCAACAATCATGTACATTTTGGTTTTAAACTTTTACCTTACAAATACTAGGAGAGGAAAATAGCATGTAAATATATGGAAGTCTTTGAATTCCTCCCCTTGATTGATTTTTCTTAGAGTTCATTGTATAAAACAACTATTACGATGGGTCTTAAATATAGATAAGGAATTGTTGGACTTTGGACTTCGTCATGCATTATGGCGATAATCATAATTGTTCATCGATCTCGTTTAAAGCTCTGGTATTGAGTACCAAGTGCTTTGATTGAATTTTTTTTAAAAAAAAAAACCAGTTTTTTTTTTATTTTCTCAATTTTATCAGTAAACATTCTTGGGCATCTTATGCAAAGATGTATGGAGCCATGAAAAGAAGGGCAATAGAGAATTTTATTGGGCCGATTAACATTGATTTTGTTTTCCCAAATATATATATATATATATTTGTATTAAGAAAAAAATTATCAAATTTAGTGAAAATAATTTGGTAGGTGAAAATATTTCAAGAAATTTAATCCTGCCACCTTAATTATTCTAAAATAAAACAGATATGTATATATAAATGTACGGCCATAGAGGTGCATCATACATTGGAATCCAATACACTCAAAACCATAGGCCAAATAGTGCATAGGGACCCATGCATGCATGCAAAAAAGATGTTCATCATTTTCCATGCAAATCCAAAGTATGCTCCACGCAAGCCAGTGAAAGGACACTCCTCAAAAAGATTCAAACCCCCATGCACACCATTTCCAGGAAGATTCATTCCTTATAAAACCTCTACACAAATCCTCCACCTTCGCTTCATTTCCTAGAACATTCAAAACAACCACACCCTCTTTCTGCAGGTACTCTTTTGTAAATGCTACTCTTGCAGTTAAAATCGCCCGCAGTGATCTTGAAGATCAGTTGGGAGCACAATGGAGAACTACAAGGAGAATGAAGAGGAGAAGGAGATACATGAAAAGAAGCTCATGAGTTGGTTCAGAGTTCTTGCGAAGGAGATGCACTGGAGCTTTGTTTTTGGTGTTGTTTCAGTGACTGGAATTAGCCAAGGAATGGGTGGAGCGGTGTACAAAGTGGCCACTGATTATTATTGGAAAGATGTGCAAAGAGTTCAGCCTTCAGCTGCCCAAATTTACCAAGGGATCACTTCTCTTCCTTGGATTGTTAAACCTTTGTGGGGCCTTATGACTGATGTTCTCCCCTTGGGTGGTTATCGGAGAAGGCCCTATTTTATGCTCGCAGGTTAATTAATTAACTTGTTATATATACTTTTTCAAACCAGTATCTCTTTTATTTCTTAATTTCTTATTATACATATCTTGATTTAATATCTCTTAACATAGGTGAGTAATTCAGTTCATATTTTATTTCTATTTTTAAAATCATCAAGAATTAATGGATTGTGTGTAGGACTCCTGGGGGTTGTTTCGATGTTGACCCTTTCGCTGCATAGAGATTTACGGGTTGTGCTTGCATTGCTAGCATTGACAGCCGGGAGCACAGGTGTGGCAATGGCCGATGTAACGATCGATGCTTGTGTTGCGCAGAATAGTATTAATCATCCCTCACTTGCGGCTGACATGCAGAGTTTGTGTGGATTTAGTTCTTCGCTTGGAGGACTTATTGGATTTTCTATTAGTGGATTGCTCCTCCATACTTGTGGATCTCAGGTTTGTGATCATTTTTTATGAAATTGAAAATATATGATAAATCATAATCTTTTATTTTTTACTAATTATCATAAATTTACTCTACAGGGTGTGCTTGGTTTGTTGAGTTTGCCTTTTGCATTGGTTTTTTCGGTTGGACTTGTGCTCAAGGAGTTGCGTAGGCCTAATTTTATGTACAAACAGGTAATTTTCCTTCTTCTTTTTTTTTCCTTTTTTTATATAATTATATATATATATATATATATATATATATATATATTTTTTTTTTTTTAAAAAAAGTGTACTAGTGTAATTATAACTAATAATATATGTAGGTGTATGGAAAGTTGCAAGAAGCGAATCAAACAATGTGGACAACAATGAAATGCCCAAATGTGTGGAGACCTTGTGTTTATATGTACGTATCTCTTGCTCTTAACTTGAGCATTCATCAAGGCATGTTTTATTGGTACACTGATCCTAATTCTGGACCATCTTTCTCTCAGGTATAAATAACTACTCCGATCTTCCAATATATATATATATATATATATATATATATAGAGAGAGAGAGAGAGAGAGAGAGATCTTCCAATAAAATGACTAAAATACCACTGATGATCACGGTGCAGGAAACAGTGGGGTTCATTTTCTCTGTTGGAGCAGTCGGGTCACTAACAGGGGTCCTAATCTACCAAAACATCCTCAAAGACTACCCGTTCAGGACACTACTCTTCTGGACCCAGCTCCTCTCAAGCTTCTCAGGGATGCTAGACTTAATACTAGTCTCAAGACTCAACCTCAAACTTGGGATCCCTGACTACTTCTTCATTGTCATAGATGAGAGCATCTCCCAAATGATCAGCAGGATCAAATGGATGCCCATCCTTGTTTTAAGCTCCAAACTTTGTCCTTCAGGGATTGAGGGCACTTTCTTTGCGCTTTTAATGGCCATTGATCACATTGGAATGCTAACTGGTTCTTGGGGTGGGGGACTTCTTCTTCATGCTTTGAAGGTCACCAGGACTCAGTTTGGGAATCTTTGGGTGGCTATTTTGGTCAGGAGTTTGATAAGGGTGCTACCATTGGCTTTGATTAATTTGGTACCAAACAGTGATCAGATGTCAAAGATCCTTCCTGAAGGGTTGTTGATGGAAAATGGTATGTTAAGGACCCTGGAGGCTGAGGTTGATAATGCTGAAAGGCTTGTTGTGGAGCCACTTGTTTACAACAAGACTTGAAAGTCTTGTATTTTTTTCTTTTTTTATCTTTATTTTTGGACCGCTGCCGTGTGTTTGATTGGAATTGGAAGGCTTTGGAGATGACAGACTTACTTTGTTAGAAAATACAATATGTCAACTATGTCTCACAAAGAAAGAAAAAAAAACAAAACAACAGAAAAATCCAAGGAATGAGAGTTTTGAAACCAGCTTTTTCTCAAGTGCTAGTTTCTTAAATGTCCATATTTGGTGATTATTGTACAGCTATTTCAAAGATACACTGCATAGACGCAATAACCTTTGATATGTTTGCCAGAATCACCATCCCTTTGGGGCAGGGCAAATACTTATGTAATTTTGAAATACATACATGCATGCTTACATACATACATACATACATGTATATATAAATATAGAAAATCATCTGCTGGAAACAAAAGCAAGTTCATAATTAGCAATTTAATAAAAATCAACATTCAAATTAATTCCTTAGTTATGAAGTTGCCAGAGTACCAAAATAATAACCATAGCAGTTGAGGATTTTAGGTCTACATTGCAGGGAACCATGTTGCTTCCCTGAAAACCAAAGATACTTAACCCTTGCTCAGTTGCAACTCCGCTAATCACAAATGGAAATCATCAACCAAATGAAGGACAAACACCAAAAAGGTTCAATAGATAGGGCATCCTCCGCCTGCAAATTCAACTTCCTGCAAGTAGCAATACCGCATGTTTCATATCAAAGTTGTCACATTAAATCATTCAACAAAACCATCAAGCAAATGTCCATCAACTTAGCCACAGAAATATCTTATATATTGGCACTTCTGTTTAGTAGATTAGACAAGGAGATTTAAGAAGACAAGTAATTTCGCAGGCGGTGATAATTATGAACAAAAGACGCAGAGATATGCCAGAAATCATGAAATATAACTACTCATATAGATTAGGAACTGAAAGTGATTTTTCTAGTACATAAACCCAAATCTATGTTTATATTACTGCCCAAGACAGTATCAATCATTGAATGCAAACAAGTACAACAGAAACAGTTTTGATCAAAACATCATAGTAACGCTGACTTCCACTGAACAATAACCTAGTCCCTAAAGCTGAAAATTAACCGCATAGGATCATGAGAACCCCTTCCTAAAGCTAGTTAAAAGCTCCATCAAGAGACATTTTGCAATTAACCTTTATCTTGTGGATACAGCATTTGTATAGCGTTCTGTTTAGTGCTATACAACATGATGTGTCAAGCAGGCATGGCAATCAAATGCGGTTTTGCGCATATTGGGCAAAAATATCTGGAAGCTAGGTTTGATCATCTAGCATACATTCACACATTTAGAAAGGAACGAGATGGCTTCAATTTTGAAGGAATCCCAATTTAAAAAGCAAATATCAATATCATAGTGGTAATATGGAATGTCATTCTAGGTAGGCTAACTAGGCTAACTATAAAGCGTAAAAATATTTGTCAGGTACCTGTAAATACCTAATAATGGACCAAGCTCTTCAATGAACGCCTGACCATCTAACATACATTTCAACCATGTGGAAAGGAACAAGATCGCTTCTTTACAAAGATAAAATCAAATTTAAAAATGGGATTGCAAATTGGAGGATAGTTTGGACTCTTATTCTTAGTACGCTAATTGTAAAGCCTAATGTTTGTCATATACTTACAAATCCCTAATGATAGGCTAATTCAAGGGGCTATTTACAAACTAAAGCTAGGCATAAGGAGCATTAGGGAACTGCAGCAAGGTGGGCAAATCTTGACCTCAACAATGGGATAAGATATCATATTGAGAACACACTCTTATGATCTAACAAACATGCAAGAACATATCGTATCTTAATTCCAAAAGGAATAAAGTTGCCACATGGAATTTTCAAATTTGGCAATAGATAGCAAGAATAAGGAGAAAAACCAAAAGGTATAGAGCTATCAAAACAGTCAAAAACAATTCAAGCAATAAGACACTATGCATCCTTCCATCAGTTTAAAAGTGAAAAAAAAATCACAAATGGCATAATACACAATAAATAAGAAGGCCATAAACAATATCAGTCATGTGAAATTCATAACAAAGAATTTTGTTCCAAGATCATGATTAATAGGCTACCAAATGTAAAATGATGAATTAACTATTAATAGATTCACATAAGTGATTATTTCATATTTTATCCATATAAGTAAATTCTTAAAGGAAATGCCATGAATGTGCACATCCAGTTACACAATTCAATTAAAAAAATGAATATATAATTAAATACTGCCATCATACCATGTTTCCATCATCCAAGTACAAGAATAGAGAATTACCTGTGCAGGAGCTAGGGATGAAACCCAATCTGATGCATGCGTTGGAAGAAGTCCTAAAGTGTTCAGCTGTGATGAAAATAAAATAAAATAATAAATAACAAATAATAAAGAGAGGGAGAGAGAGAGAGAGAGAGAGAGAGATTATTGGGATGATTGAAGAATAAGTTACTTCCATAGATAAACCCTGGATGACTTCTTAATTGCATAAAAGTTTCAAATTATAAAGTAGCCGATATACCCATCTACAACCAATAATCTTGCATAAGTTACCCTGCCGGGAGGGGTATATGTGCAAAGTAAATTTCATTACCAATATTGACATATATATACCACGACAAAGGTTTCACTGTAAGAAACTTTCACAGAGATAAAACAATAAACTATTAAGTTTGCACAGCAATATATGCAAGTATGAAGTCATGCAGAGGCATAAATACTAAAAACAAAGAATTAACCTCCAAACAAGATGCTCAGTATAGTTAACAGGGAGTTTACACCAAAAGACCAAAGAATAAATAATAGGGCATACTACCTTCCACACACCCAATGCTAATCCAGCCAGGTTAAGAGCGATGAATAGCAACTTCGGAGCAAGAGTATCCACTCTAGGATCCTTATAGGGTTCAAACACTGCCAAAACATGTGAAAATAAACACTAAACTGATTCCAAAAGGCATAAAATAAAGGCACTTAAAATAGCATCTATACAAGAATGTTACCAACGAAAGAAACCAATTCAAACCAAAAATAAAAAAATAAAAAAAAAAAAGAAAAAAGCTAAAGTGGATTCTGCAGGGAAAATTAAAAGTTCTTCATTGCAAAACTTGATCAATGAACACAATTAGATAGTATGCTTACTACCGGCTTCTTGAGTAGCACCAATACACTTTTAAGGTCTTAAATAACTCATACAAATATATTGAAGCTGTAGTTGGTTGAGATTTTTAACTTCAAGATTAAATTTAGTTGAAGGTGGACTAAAAAGTAGAATTGTACATATAGCAGCCATATTTTGAAGAAACAGCTGTTTACTAAGCAATTTTGGCATTTCAAATAGTTCTAAATTGCTCCTTCAACATTAAGTAATGGACCAGAAGCTATATGGTTGTTAATCGTCCCAAGGTTAGCAAATGTGTAGTAAGGTAATGCCAAAGTCAGATTAATGATGGAATAGACTCTTAGGCCACACTAGTTAGACAGCAATGAAAGCGGAATAAATTCAGTTCTTAAAATCCAACAGGATTTATTCTTGCTATTCACGTTGTGGTTTCTGTAAGTACAACATAGAAATTTGTTGTGTCCTAATGACTAGTTTTGATTCTTAAGTGGAATAGCTAGACAAGTTATTAAGTTGCTTTGGCAGGAATTGACAAGGACAACCAACCCTGAAACTACTGCATTCTAATAAAGCACAGATAAGTGTCTGCATCCTTTCATTCACATTTTTCTCTGAACCAACCATGGCTTGCTTAACTAGGTAGAAGTTTACTAATGTCTATTCCCTATAGAACTATTACACAGATTCTGTCCAGGCAAAACAATAATATGTAATGTTCTTTACATAATTATGATCTCTTATGAACATGAACCAGCTTGAAGCATTGCAAAAGAAAATTTACACCAAAACCATTTGTTTTGCCGCCAGACATTTGAACATCTAGTGTCAACACAAAATAATAAGTTATATATGCTTCCTGCATGACCAAAGACAAGCTGAAACCATGGTTCCATCAGCATACCTTTTCCAACACTTTGAAGCGCACTTATTGGCTGCCAAAGAGCCGAAAATGTGATACCAATGCTAAACAAATGAACTGTACTTCCAGCCATCCACATCATGAAGCCCATCATCATCAAATTCTTGAATGGAGATTGGGCCACTTCCCAAGCTTTCTGATCATTAAAAAGGAAAGGATAATCCTAGATATCAAGATCACAGAATTCAAAAATTACAAAGTAGTGACGCTGGAAGAATTTAAGCACAAAAGAATCCATTAGCATGATAAACAACAATAGCATTACAATGTATTTATAATACATTCATAAGTAACAGGTGGTCAGGCCATTATCCATCATTCTTCCTACCCCAAAGCATCTTCCTTCAACAATCTCAGTTCTCCTACTTATTTTCCACATCATTGCTGAAGGTTGAAGACTATGATATATTTATATCCATTCCATTTATACCCAAACCTCCAGGCCTATACATGTAGCGTATCATATTCATCATGTTGCCCCGAAAAGTGAGAGAAAATCCGCCCACAGAAGAAGTATTTGTCAAAGTTGATGAATGGGAAGAA
This sequence comes from Dioscorea dumetorum, assembly GCA_902712375.1. Taxonomy (NCBI): domain Eukaryota; kingdom Viridiplantae; phylum Streptophyta; class Magnoliopsida; order Dioscoreales; family Dioscoreaceae; genus Dioscorea; species Dioscorea dumetorum. Next base: position 770,568 of record CACTHL010000446.1, read on the forward strand.
TCTTTCAATTTGATCACAGCAACACCCAATACTGTGGGTAAACCTTAATTTAAAACCAGAGGAACTTATTTTTAAAAATCTATTGGCTCAAATACACTAGTAAAATCCTTGATATTATTAAATGAAAGTTTGAAACACAATAATGATCACGCTCAAAAATCTTGTGCACTACCAAAAGCCCAAAAATTACCCCAAAAACAACTAAAAAGCTGCATCTTTTAAATCCCCTAAAGGCAGCATACGAACTTCATAAGAAAACAAAAGCTCTAAACCCATCCCATACACGACAAATTAAAAACACCAAGGCCCACTCTTTACACAAGTAAAATCCTAGATTTTATGGGATGACAGTTGAAACACAATAATGATCAAGCTCAAAAATCTACCAAAAAACAAAAAAGAAAAAAGAACTCCAGACCACCCAACCCTTTTTTCTGCAGAACAATAACCAAATATCTCTATGTAACACTCTTATTCACTAACTAAATCAAATAACAGTTCAAGTGAGCATCGAAGCAGAAAATTTGCCAATCAAACCAACTTAATAGAAGAGAAATAGAAAAAGAATCTTTTTGCAAACCCTAATCAGTCAAAAATCATCATAACCACAAACCCTAAATACCTGTGATTTCCAATTTGCCTCCGCTTCCTTCTTTTGCCGGTTCTGATTCGCATCTTCCTACAAAACCGAGATAACCACAGATCCAAACCTTCAAAACCAAAAAACGAAATAAATTCAAATCAAAATATCAGAGCACGAGATCGAAGCACTGACCAGATCAAGAGAGGACCGAGCAGCAAAGCCGAGGGGGTCGGGCACATCAGTGGCCGCAGGGCCTTCGATGAATTCCACCGCCCATCGCCGCGCTAAAGCCTTCCCCTTCTCCATCACCTTCTCCTTCCGAAAAGAAAAAGAGCAAGTTTCGAGGGGTCCAACAAAAGAGAATTATCGATTTTGCATGTTAATTAAAGGGTTGCAGAGAGTCTTCAAGTATCCTTTTATTTAGTAACTTTTAAAAAAGTACTATTAAATAAAAAATCTGAAAATTGTAAAACAAAACCCCTAAATTTGTAAAATGTTCAAAAACATCCCTTTGGAAATCCCTAAATATCCCTTTCTTTTAAACACAATATTTTTCGAACTGGTACGCCCCTTGCGTAATCGCAAGTGCACGGGTCGCACAAGTAGTAAAGTGTACCCTTTGGGTCGGGTAGTCGAATCCACAGGGACTCGTATAGCTTCTAATACTAACGTCCTACTTAATATCTTACCAAACAGAAGATGAAGGAATTGACTTTGGATTAACTTCGAGGAAGTTAAGGGAATAGGAAATTCACCAAGGGAGGATTTAGGTTTGACCCGATGGAGGAGATGGGGCCCCGGGGTTGGGTTTCCGACGTTCACTAACTCTGTCTTTCTCAGTATTTAACAGCGAAGTCTTCAGTTCTAAACCTAGTTATGCTATAAGCATGTGGTTTCTAGCGCTGCCGAGCCCTAAGTTGAACTCCCACTGCTTGCAACAATCAATAACGATTCACAAGCCTAGATAGGAGAACCTAACTACCAAGCATCAAGCACTAAACAACATACGAGATAGCCAATAACCTTGATTTATTGAACGGAACAAGACATTCAAAATACTGCAAGTAACGACAATGAGTTCGAGCTACAACCTCATACAACCAACCCCGGGGCTCCCTTAAGAGTTTAGCCCCTCATAATGACAACCAACAAATACAATGCCAAAGAAATTAAAAGACAAGGAATTGAAAACTCCATAATTTCTTGCATCCTTGAGGTTGTCGAAGGATCTACGATACCGTGTAATCTCCTCCCGATCGGCCTACCATAAGCTTGGCATACCCTTGATGAAGTGGAGGATGAACCCCCAAAGCTCTCACTTTCTTTCTCCCAAAGTTCGGCCACCAAAAGTCCCCTTAGAAACTGAGTTTCTAGGGTTTTAAAGTCTTCTCGATGTGAGCACGGGCGTGCTGAAACCGTGCTTCAAGCCGTGCAGATTACGGCCAAATAACTCTTCAGAAAACTCACAAACCTGTAATCTGCACGGGGAACAGCACGGGCGTGCTTAGACCGTGCTGCAGTTTTCACGACCGTGCTCAGCGAACTCTGGCTGTGCTGATCGGTGACTGTATTCTCCTGTAATTTTCACGGGAAGCAGCACGGGCGTGCTTCGACCGTGCTGAGGTTTTCACACCCGTGCTCAGCGGACTCAGGCTGTGCTGAATTTTGGTTGAACTTTCCTGCACTTTGCACGGGAAACAGCACGGGCGTGCTCAAGCCGTGCTGAGCTTGATGAGGTTTCTTCTAAGTCCTTTAGCTTCTAAAATTGTTCCAAAAACGCTTCTTCTTACTTCAGGACTTTGATATCTGCATGACGAACACGAATACCTCAAATAGCACCGTACTTGGAGAATTACAGCCAAAATATTCAATAATGATGAGGGTAAAGCATGCAATACATATATATGAAATGCGCTCATCACGAACCCCAAAAGAATTTAACTGTGGTTAACGGAGTTATTTTTGAATTTTATGGATGAAATTGCCCTTTACTTGCATAGGAAGTCGTGGCACTGGAATTTTTGAAAAATGGGGCATTTTTCTTAGGGTAATCTTAAGAGACGTTAGTCACTGGAGCCGTATACCCTTTTTTTCTCGACTACGCCTCTTCAGCTTTTCCCTTTCCGAAGTTGTCTCTGCGTGGACATCCTCTGAGGTATTGAAGAAGTTGTGATTTGGCTTTATTTGAAATACTCTATTGTACAGAAATATTTAGCGTTTTGTTTTGTGGTTCTGTTTTTATTGGAAGATACTGAAATCTGCGAGGGGATTTCTCGGCTGGGGTTTTGTTAGTCTGCAGGGAGATTTCTCGGCGAGGGTTTTGTTTTGTTTTAGGTTTTCGTCCGTGTACACGGTCGAAATAGTTTTTCGATTGTTATGATTTGTGTAATGTTTATAATGTATGTTTCCCCTTTTATTTGATATGGTTGCAGTTTGTAAAATGAAGTTTCCGTGTAAGAAATTAGTTTTTGTTTAAAAACATTTGTCCTCGTTTAAATATTGTGGTTTCCGTTTAAGAAGCTAGGTCTCTGTTTAACAAGTGATGTCTCTGTTTAAGAATTGTGTTTTCCGCTTAAACACTTATATCTCTATTTAAGCAACTAAGTTTATGTTTAGCAAGTGTTGTTATTGTCGCAGGCTTGTGATTATGGTGGTAAACCTAGTCAACGAAAGATGCTACTTGACATCGGTAGTGGAGACCTTGGCCCAATTGAAAGTCCACATGACTCCTCGACACTGGGAGATCATCCGAAGGACACCGTTTGCAGTATACACTGAGGTTGAAGCTGCATTCCAAGAGATGGCCCTTCTTGATTCTCTTTTGCAAAGGTACGATGGCCGCACCAATAAATTCAGGATCGGGCCAAGCCTGCTGAGTTTCAAGCCTGAAGATATGGCTCTCGTTCTAGGCCTAAGTTGCGATGGAGACGTAGCCGTGTTTAAGAAGAAGAAAACATGGTTAGCTTTCGAAGAGAGATATTTATTGAAAAGCTACGAGAGACACAGAGACTCTATCAAGACCACTCTTCAGTAGCTTATTGAACAGAGGGGAGAGGAGGAAAATTTTGTAAAACTCTTGATGGTGTACCTTATGGAGATAATCCTCTTCCTAAATACCTCATGCTCGGTTCCCAATTGGATCGTTGATTATGTCGACGATCTACCTTGAATGGAGCGATACGCATGGGCGCAGGCGACGCAAAAATGGCTTATGGAGGACATTTCACAAGCTGTCAGTCGAGTGCAAGCTAGATGCGCGGGGGAGAAGACAAACACGGGGTATATTAAGGGTTGTTTGGTCGCGATGAACATCTGGTTTTACGAGCTGACCGGAACCTGCAAGAAAGTCCGTTTCGGCAAGACCCCAAGGATGCTGTGCTACGGTGAAAATACTTACCGAAAGCAAGCGACGATAGAAACTAGTTTGTCATCTCTCGAAGAAAAAGAAGTAATAAATCATCAACAATACGTTTAAAAGTAGTAGTTAATATTTAAAACTAGTCTTTAGCGTTTAAGAATTGTAGTTTGTGTTTAGCATTTGTCTGTATTGTTTAACCGTTTCATTCTCTGTTAAAATATGTGCGATACCGTTTAAGTATATATGTAAAATGTTTAAATACATTTGTTATTGTTTAAATTGAATGATTTCGCTGAGATTGTTTTCTTTACGTATGTTAGTTTTCTGAGCTGGTTCCGGCGAATGCTGATGAAGAAATATTTGCTCGAGCCAACAGCCGGAGGGATGCTATTGCCCCGGAACCACTTGCTCGAAGGCAAGATGAGAGGCCAACCTTTTCCGTGCGCTCTCGACGACGTCGTTCTTCTACTTCCAGCCCAACGCGCGCACGCAATCCTCGGCTTCGAATAAGTCCTCCCCCACCCCGCCCCACGGCAACACCCCTCCCCCGGCTATCACGACAACAACAGTCCCCCATATCGCTATAGCCCCCTCTCCCCCCCGGGACCGCGGCAATCCCCCCGACGGCAGTTCCCTCAGCTTGCCGCTCAGGTTAAGGCATTGGAAGGACGGTCACAATCGACAGCGCCGTCCCTCCAAATAAATGAAGTACCCGGGACGAACGAGGCGTCGGAATTTGATGACGACGACTTCGTCGGGATGGCCATTCTAAGACGGCCACGTTTAAAGAGGTTTGTAAAAAAGACAAAAATAATAATGCCTCTTTGTCCACCACTGGTCGACAATGAAACAATAGCAGCACCATCTGCGGCTGATGCTGTTGTTGAGTCCGTTGCCGTTGATGACATGCCCGCCACGGTGGAGAAGATCGTTGATGATGTTGGCATCGCAGCGGTTGAGGAAGTCAACGAAATTCCTGTGATGGTGGAACCGGTAGCCGATAATGCCGCATCCAAGGTGGTGGCTACAATCCCTGAAGAACAAGAACTACCTGAGGGTGTGCCTCCCCTTGATGCTGTTGCCATGGCCGCGGTTGAGAAGGTCGTTCACTCTATTGTCAACGAAATCCTGCTTACGGAGGAACCGGCGGCCGACAGTACTGCATCCAATGTAGGCGCAATCCCATAACAGCAAGAAACATGTAAGGATGATCCCAGAAAAGCTGTTGACGAGGGGCAAAGGAACGTCACTGAAAACAAAACGAAAGTTATGTCCTTGCTAACCAGCAATACGAAGAAGTTCGGACAGACTTTGTTCCGAAGAAGAAAAGATATGCTGGACAATCGAGCCTCAACAAATTCGAGCAGGAGTTGATAAGGATCTTCCTCAACTGCTCTATGGACATGTAAGTATGAAATTTTCATAGAATTGTTTACATATATATGTTCCCATTTAAGTTATGTAGTTTCCGTTTAAATATGAGAGTTATCATGTAAGATAATGCTTTACCATTTAACTTTGTCGGTTACTGATTAAAACATCACATAATCATTTAAATATATACATTTTCCAGTTAAGATTTTGTGTTATTGTTTAATTATAAATGTTGCCATTTAACTGCAGGTCTATCGTGTGGAAGAATGATTCTGTCAGCACAACACGGGCTAACGTATTCATACTGCTTGATGGGAAGGAGATGGTGACAGATGATGTGATGGACGCCTTTGTATGCATAATACAAAAGTTGCTTACCAAAGTACCATATCCTTATAAGAAGCGCGTTTCCATCACACGACCACTGGCACTGTTTATGTCAAAGCAGGAAGACACACATGACACGACTTTAGCAATGATCGGAGATGCCGCGCGCATCGTGCATGATATTGACATTGCCATCCTCCCCATAATCATGAATGGCAACTTCCATGTCGTCATCCTCAACAATACCAAGCAAGAATACAGGCATTATACTTCATGCCAAAGCGAAGAGTACGCTAAAGACGAGGCTGAAATGGTAAGTTTTTTGATAAATAGATTTCGATTTATAGAGTTTCATAAATGCTCACTATTCTAATCTCAAATCGTATATCTCCACAGCGGGACCTATTCGACACCTGTCTCAAAATGGAGTTCGGCGAGACGGTGACCAGAATGTACCCATTAGTTCACGACAATGAAACCCCACAACAAAAAAAGGAAGTCTCAACTGCGCCGTCTACGTCATGCTGTTTATCGAGCAACTACTCGACGGTGAAAAGCTACCAATACCGCAAAAGGACGTCCCTTATATGAGATTAAAGTATGCTGCCTACATACTTATGGAAGGGCGCGCAGCCGACATCACTGCCAACGGGGGGTCTACGGCTGCGGGGAAATAGAATTTAGATGACATTCTTTGTTTTCAAATGTAAAACAGTTTTGTCGTTATTATTTTTAATTCAATTCATTCTTTGCCAATGACATGGCAGATTTTTCAATGTAAGTTTACTATTGTTCATTTAACGTCTGTAAATGAAGTACTCTTTGTTTAACAACCGGTGTCCCTGTTTAAATATGTGCGTTACCGTTTAAGAATAAGTGTCTCCATTTAACATTCACTGTCTACGTTTAAATATCAACGAATGCCTAAATGATGTAGTCATTATTTAAAATACGGTATCTCTATTTAAATATATCTGTTACCGTTTAATAATAAGAGCCTCCGTTTAATATTCAGTGGAGTAAGTTTAAATATTAAATAATGACAATGAAATTATATTTTCTCTATTAAACGAAGTTGCAGAATTTTAACAAAGTTGGAACAGAAAGTGCAGAATTTTTAAACAAACTTAACAAACTAATACCCATCAGGGTTCTTATTTGCAAAAAGAAAACAAAGTGAACAAAAACTGTCACTCTGCCCTTTTCTTCTCCTTCAAAGCTTGGAGCAGCTTTTGTACATGTGCCTTTCATTTTGTTATTCCATCAAGTTTTGCAGCAAAAACGACTTCTTTTGTTGTAAGATCGTGGAGTAAGTCTTCTAAAAACCACTCCAACTCTTCATCGCTGGAGTAATCTCGACTGCATGAAGTCCATACAATAGAGACTTCAAGGTTTTAGAAGAACCAAACATTGTTTAAACATTCATAGAGAAATCTTACTGTAATACATACCTGGCATGGAGACATCATCAGCAGCAGCGGGAGACGTATTCATCTTCCCACTGTGTGAAGGACAGAGTTGCCTGAACGCCACCTCAGCAGAAACATTCTGGGCCCTCTTTATTGTTTTTGCAGACTCAATAATAGAGAACGGGGTCATATCGACCGTCACCATAGCCACAAATGTGGGGTTGTGGTCGGGCCTTCCTTGAGGGCCGAGTACTCCTGCAAGAGCCAGTGCGTCTTTTGACAAACTCGTTGAGAAGTGTCTCATACATTTTCTTGGATTCTGGAAATACCTGGATCTTTATCTTGTTTGAGCTTCTGAGCTTCTTGTTTAAATAGAAATCTAGCTCGAGGAAGTTAAAGCTCTTTTCTCAAGTTTCTCAATTAAAAAATAAAATTCATGTAACTTTGACCTTGATTTTCAGCGTACTTTTCATAGAAATTTTAAAGAAAGTAATTGCTATTCTATTTCGATGAGAGCGGTTACTCAAACGTTTAAATATTAGTAATAAATCCGCGGGGGAAATGTAAAACAATTTGTCGTTATTAACTTAAATCCAATTCACTTTCCAATGACATGGCAGATTTTTCAATGTAAATTTACTAGTGTTCGTTTAATGTATGTATTATTTTATACTTGATTTTTTTTGCTTAACTTTCAATTGTAATGTTTAAATATCAGTGTTGCTTTTTAAAATGTAGTCTCTATTTAAACGACGAGGTCTCTGTTTAACTTTAGCTGTTATCATTTATGAATTAGAGTCATTGTTTAACCTTAAAGAATGACAATGAAATTATATTTTCTCTATTTAAATAGAAAAAGTTGACACTCAAATAAGTTTGTTTCAATTTAAAAATTATTTATTTACAATGCCTACTAGGCGACAGTTTTATTGCAAGATCTATGATTGTGACCAGAAGCGTGGCAGCGGTTGCAATGTAACTCGCGGACCTCAGATGCTTGCAACTTGATCCTCTTTCATCTAGGACTCCCAGGTTGCCTCCTCGTCACAAGCGGTCGCAAACGCAATTCACGATTTTCGTCTGTAGGCTTGTCATTGTCGGGTATGGGGAATATAGCTTCTTTATACGATAGTTTGTAATTGTCGACGGTGAAGTAGCCACTAATAAATCGATGAACGTTGGTGTCTGTCTGCATTATTGCAACGCAAGCGTGTTTGCACGGAATACCATAAACTCGCCATCTGCGACTTGAGCAAGTTCTATTAGCAAGATCTACAGAGTTGCTGCACTAGTCAATCACTTCATAACGATCATCGATACAACGACCAACATAAAGGTTTCGACTTTCCTCAACAAGTGTCTCTACCTTCGAATGTATGTCCGGGCATAAGTAGGTCTCCCATCTGTTCGCTTGCTCACGGGGATTGCATAACATGCGCATCAACTTGAACCTGTACAACGAAGAACACAAATCTTAAACAAGATTAAGTGAAGACATTGATATTTAAACAGAAACACATCGGCTTAAACATTAGGACAACAAATTAAACGAAGATTCAGAAATTTAAACACAGACAATGATGTCTAAACCGTACGGTTAATAGTTAAAGGATAAGGGAAATTCTTAAGCGGTAAATAGAATCAATATTTGAATACCTTATGGAACGACCATTTTCGTCACCGGTAAATGCCGAGCTCCTTTGATCCACGCATTGAACGACTCTGCGACATTTGAATACATCTCTCCCCAGTGTTCACCTTTGAACAGATAATTCGACCAATGTGACATGTCCGACTTATAAATCAACCACTGATAGGCTTAGGGTGATGTGGCCTACAGTTCATTGATGGTGTCATCGAATTCTTTAGCCGTCGATGCCCACTCAATACGAAAGTATATGAACCAGCACTCCTCCCTCAATGCCTTTCCAAGTATGACATTTACTTTCATAAAATTGGTCTCCAAGTGTCGAAGGCAGTATGCATGTGGGGAAGAAGGGAAGGCTATCGCAACAGCATTCACAACGCCCTTTGACCTGTCTAACACGAATGTAATTATGTCTTGATAATCTCCTTCATCATATAAAGCATCGCCTAACTTGGAAATGAACCAAGTCCAATTGGCATCGGTCTCGTTGTCGACAATACCGAAGGCGATGTGGAAAAAACCATTGTTCCCATCTTTGCCTATGGAACCCAATAGAGTACCCCGATACTTTCCAAGGAGGTGGATATCATCGAGAAACAACAGCGGCCTGCATGCCCACTTGAATCCCACAATGCACATGCTGAAAGAAAAGAATGCATGTTTAAAATGGTCACCGTCTCTTTCCACAAACGCAATGCTGCCGGGGTTCGTCTCAACCACCTTATCGACGTACCAAAGCAACAAATCGTAGCTGGAGATGTTGTTGCCGTCGAGGATCGCCCAAGCATGTTCTTTTCCTAGCCAAGCCTGCTTGTATTGAATGTGGACACCATGCGCCCGCAACATGTCTTTCTGAATGTCGATGGCCTTATACAAGGGCCGGTCCTTGAGCTTCTGAATCACTTGTACGCTTACCTATTTTTTGGACGCTTTCGGATGTGATGCCGATCCAATTTCACCACCGCAAGTGTGTGACAGGTGCATTGTCTTGATTCTAAAAGTATTTTTATTATATTTCTTTGATGCATGAAGGCGCCATTGACAACTATTGGCAGCGCATTCCACGGTCACCCGGTGTTTTTCGTTCTTTACGAATTTGAAGTCAAAATTCCGTTTGATAGCAAAATTTCAAAGTGTGTCTCTGAAATGTTCAACGCCTTGAAAACGTTGTCCGACATCCACGACAACACTTCAGGTTGATCTGACGAGGAAGGAAAGCATGCGACACTATCAGGGTCGCCATGAGGTGGAGCAGAATAGCTCCCAGATTCCGAATTCCTGCCAACACTTCAGTTCAAACGAAACGATCACTATTTAAGCAGGAACACAAACAACTTAAACGATAACTAAACACTTTAAACGTTAAAAACAATATTTAAACAACAACTTAATACTATAAACGGAGAAGAGAAAAGTTAAACAGTAACTAAATAAATTAAATGGAGACGTCAATGTTTAAATGGGAACGTGATTTCTTTAAACAAAGAATGGGATAATTAAACAATAATTGACATATACAACTAGATAAACATGAAAGAGAAGAACTTTACAATGACAAGAACTCGTTTTCAGTAGGATGCGATGTCACATCATTTGTCTCAACAACAAGATCAACTACAACACATTTAAATTTGCAGTACACATGACACATGCGCTGGAAGTCAACCTTGTTTTCTATTGGGCAAATCGTTTTATGTCCATCAGGAATGATAAACTTCACCCTCACACTGGAAATATCGAGACCCCATCGTTCACATATCTCGCCTAACACTGATTCCCAAGTAATCAGCGTCGTGAACATTAGCACTCGTCCCTCCCCGTTGTATTTAGCAATGGCACAAAAACTCTCCATAATAGCCCTGTATTTTTATAAATTGTTACTCCCTCCCACAGAATGATCAAAGTGAGAGTAACGAAGAAATCCTCACCTTATCGGAAAACCGACAGAACTCAAATCGAACAAACTAAATGAGAAGAAAAAGAAGAAGAAGAGGAAGAGGAAGAAGAAGAAGAAGAAGAAGAAGAAGAAGATGTAATTTGCCTGCGATGGTGTCTTTGCCAAAAAGCAAGCAAGAAGGGGAAAAAACTCGCAATTGTATGTATAAAGGTCAGACATGATGTGATTGGGCGGGTTTTTCCCCACCATTTCCATGGTCAAAAATGGAATTTCATAACAAGGACCCATTTGAAGTGACCGATAAGGGGTAGAAGGGAAGTAAACTATAAACGGAAGGGCTATTTGGGGTGTGCAAAAGTTGGAGGAGATTTTTGGGAAGTTTTGAAATTCCCGAAGTGTGAACAGTAATTTTTCCATAAAAAATTAGTTAAATTAATATATATTTTTAAATATCTATCATAATAATGTTTTACCTTTGTTTAAAATAAATTATTTTATTGTTGTTGTTTGATATATAAATAACCCCAAAGCTCTGTCTGTTGGGGAGACAATTCCATCAATGAGGCGGAACCTCAATTTCATTGGATCTATGCCTGGCCTAAATAGTCTCTCCAATTCCAACGCGATTTTTTGTTCAATGACTCCGACCTTCCCTTGAAGTCACTGTTTTGTTCTTGATGTCACTTTTTTGTCCTTTTTAATCCGCCTCCACCGTTGATGAATATTTTTGCTTTCTACTCTTGTTTTGTTGATTTGGTAGTGTTGTGTATTTTCTTCCACTATTGTTTTATGTTTTAATTGTACTGACTTGGCTTTAGGGTTTTCTATTTCTATAGTCTAGTTTTCTTTTTAATAAAACTGTGGTATATCCACTTTTATCCAAAAAAAAATAATAATCACCCACATTTGAACACCTAAAAACTAAGGTGGTGTTTGGTTGAACGTAGTTGAAAATGCATTGAATTCTCAGTTACAATATACCTGTAAATATATGGATTTTAAAATGCAGTGAAGTAAAAACTAGTGTTTTGTTAGATGTAACTGGAAATCCTGCATTATAAAATTTTGTGTTTGGTTGAAGGGATTTGTAAATCTGTAACTGGAAAACATGTGATATGAATACTTAAAGGTAATGTTAACCCCCATTTGTTTTATATATAAATTTTCTCTTTATATAGATATTCATGAATGATTGTATTAATTATTTTAACAAATGATTTTATAAAAAATTTAAATATTAAATGTATTACTTTTGCAAGTTTACTTTATTTTTTAATTTATTAATTTTAAATTTTTATTAGTTTTATTAATTTAACGAATTTTTTGTATATATATATTTAATCAGTATAATTATTTTTTAAAATATTATATGAATGTAACACTAACATGCTCACAAACTCTTCAATTTTTTTAACACTATAAAAATATAATGGTGCACTTCACATGACAAATACAAAATTTAAACAACATAGAAACATCCATACAACCTTGACAAATACACTAACAAATTGAGTAACATCCATCACAATAATAATAAGATACAAATGATATAAAACTTAAGTTCTTATGCACTTTGACATCTTGAAATGAATTTATCATGCACTTCCTTTTGTCCACATGCTTAGTAAAAACCTGATAAATAATCTCCATATACATTTAGCAAGGTAAAAACTATGAAAAAAAATTAGAAAATCATGGTACAAGACACAAGGTAAACCAATAAACAAAACAAGAAAAAAGTTTACAAGTCTTAAAATAAGTTCATGAAAGCTCCGAATACTCACACAAGTACATGGTTTGTTTTTCAAGTAACATTTCAGAATTTAATGCAACTGAATGGTGAATTGTTTATTTGTTAATTTATGAATTGGGGGTAAAGATTGAACTAGTTTGACGTATGAATGCTTTATTGGCAACTGCAATGGTTAGTGTTGCAATCTTTCGAAAATCTAAAAACTTATTAACGAGTAAGAGTTTAAATTTGAATTGTTACCAATAGCTTCAGATTAATGGAACTTGATGTTCATTATTACCAATGGGCATATGAAAAATTTTAAAATACCATGTGTTAAAACATTGGACATGGGACAAGATCTAAAATTAGAAAACTCCGAAAAATGAAAATTGAACATGCTAAAAAAGAATTAAAAAAATACATTGAGATTCATAAAAAAAAAGCTCATTCAAGATAATTTGAAAAAAATATTCAAGGCAACCACAAATTAATCATCGAAATTTAAGGCTTGCAATTTTACATCTCTAGTTAAAATATTTAAAATATGGATAAGATCAAATAACCAAATATTTGAAGATATAAAAATATTTAAAAATCATTATCTTAGATCTTAGCTTCATTTTATACTGAGAGCAAGAATCAAAATTAAAAAAAGAAATTAAGAATGAACATATCTTATCGGCCTTGAGACAAAATGGTGGAGACGTGGGATGATGTTGTTGTGAAGATCGAAGTAGAAGATTGCTATTGTTGTGCAAGATCTATATCCACACATTCAACAAGAAATAAAAAAAAAACAAAAAATAAAAAAAAAAAAAAAAAATGAGAGAGAGAGAGGATCGGATCAAATCTTACCTAGACCTGATCCAGTTCCGTGCGATGATGTGGTCGTGGAGGCGGAGAAGATGAAGTCTGAAGAGGAGGTTGAAGAGTGAGAAGAAGGTCACGGGAGTTACCAGATCTTTCCCAAGCAACCTCACATGGCATTCACGTGATGCTACTGTTTTTCCAAAACTTTGGATTTGGACTTACGCCCAACTCGGGCATAAGTGCAAATACATCTGGTAGGGTAATTAAAGTTACGTAGGTATTTTAAAAATCTCTAAACCAAACACAAGATTTTAAGAATGAAGGATTTGAAGTTAAAGTAACTTCAAAAACATCCAAACAAACACACCCTTAAAATAATGTTATATTTTAATAATGTTACAAGATTCTTTTGAAATCAGTTTTAGTGATTTTCATTTTTCTAAACAATATTAATTTTAAAAAAATGTTATATTTTAATTTGGAAAACTAGTTGTTTTTCAAAAATTATTATTATTATTATTATTATCATTAAAATAATAAACATTTTTTTTAAAATCTATTTGAGTTTAAATTTGTTTAAAACTTTTTTGTTTTACAAAAAAATTAAACAAGAATGCTTTGTTCTCATCCATTTTTAATAAGGTTGACCAATTAAAAATAAATGGAATCACAAATCAAATTTCGATCATCTTATATTTAAGGTGATTATGGTTCATTACTTCCATTACGGGCAAGCTCCCAATGTTAACAGACTATATCATGGGCATCTCTAATTAAGAATATGTGCGAAAAAGAAATAAGTGAATAAAACATAAATTGTTTTGATTATTCTCAAAAACAGTACGTATGTATAATAATTTGATTGGAACTAGTAGGACAAGCGGCTCAAGTTTTCTTTATCTTACGTTTATAATTTTATTTTATATTCTCAAGACTTAAGTTCATTTAACTTCATGAGTAGAGGCACAACACCCTCCCAATGCTTTTCCTATAACTCATGCTGCAATCTCTCTCTTTACTTTGATCTTCTTCAAGTTTCTAAGTTTGCATCATGGATATGATTTGGGTGTCAAATTATGATCTCTCCATGTTTGTAAGTCACCACATAATTCCTTTTAATTTGATATTTGAAAACTTTAGCATTTCATTCTTATGAAGTCTTGAAGTCTTTGGCTTGTGAAACTCTTCAGCTTTGTGACTTCGTAAGATCCTAGAACCAGGGTTCCTTTGTTAATTCATTTGAGTTACATGTTGATTCTTTTATTTTTTTTATGTCGTGGCTCTCCCATGCTTTTTGAGCCTTGATTTGCATGTAACATGGTTATGACCTCCCACTTGATTAGGCCACAAACTTAATTGCTTGAACTAGCTTGTTTTTGGAGTGGATCTCAAACTGTAATTATAATTTTGATCTCCTTTGATAAAGCCTTCAAAGCTTTTTTTCCAAGCCACCCCTTTGAGTGCCAAAAGATATTAGACTAGTGGGCTTTAAAGAATTATTTAATTATTTTTTTCATCCCTATGAGTGTCAAGTATAGAATTCCACAGTAGGCTTCAATAGAAGTCTCTAAAGGATTTTATTAACTCCATTCACCATTGTCAATATCAAACATTGGACCTCATAGTAAGTTTCAAGAAATTCTTCAAAGGTTTTTATCAACTTTCTAAGCGGTGGATCTCACAATAGGTTTAAGAGAAAACCTTAAGGGCCTATCAACTCCATCCACCATAATGAGTGTCAAAAATTAGATATTACAATAGATTCTAGGGAGTGTCTTGATGTCTTCATCAACCTTTTCATAGGACATCAATCATTTCATTCATGTGATTGTCAAGAGACAATGAAGAGACCCTTCAAGGAGAGTAGTGGCCCTTCAGTGAACATCATAGCAAGCTTCAAGGAAGTCTTCATCAACCTTGCAACCATGTGACTATGAAGAGGCTCTTTCAAGGAGAGCAATCATAATGTTTGAATCTCACTGCAAGCTTCAAAGGAGGTTTTCATCAAATCTTAATCAACATTTTAGCAATAATTGTCAAGAGACAATTGAGAGACCCTCTCAAGAAAAGCAGTCATCATATATTAGACATCATAGCAAACTTCAATAGAGGTCTTATCATATCTTCATCAATCCTTTCAGCCATAAAATTGTCAAGAGTCAATGGAGAGGGGTTTCTCTGGGGTTTGTGAATTTGCCAAAATACCCATCATTTATACAAATCTCTATTTTCTCTTTTTTGCCTTGTAACCCCTCTTATGTTGTTTTTCCCGCATTAGTCCCTGAGTTCTTTTTTACAAAAGATTCAAAAGTTTACAACTAGACCCTTGACTTATCCCATTTTCTCATTTTCTATATTCTTGTAACTAAACCAAAATTTTTCATTTTTTCTATATTTGTAATTTTGCAAATTGCCCCTAACTTTCATCTTTCACATTTTCTTATAAAACTTTTGCAAACAACACTTGAACTTCTCACTTTCCTATTTTTAATTAAATTTTACAGATGAACCCTAGGATTTTCCACTTTCAAACTTTCACACCAACTTTGCAAATAAACTCAAATTTTCTATCTTTTTGTATTGCTCCTATAAATTTTGTAACTGAGCCCTAAGTTGTGGGGTTTTCATTTTTTTTTCCCATAAATCACACAATAAAACCAAGATCCTCACATTTTTACATTTCGCTCCAAGTTTCGCAACTAGCCAAGACATTTTCACAATTTAACGTTTCCTACTATTTTCTTTTTTCATAACCAAATCCTCAAATATTTTTTTTAACATTTTCATCAATTTCCTCCATAAACTCCTCTTCTTTTTCTTTACACTTTTGCATTTGTTTTCACAATTCTGCAAACACATCCTTGAACTTTTCATTTTCTTACTTTTCTATCATCTTGTAAATACGTTCTTTTCCTCACTTTGATTTTCACAATCCTTAAATTGTCCCAACAGAACAATATAAATTCATATAAAAGCTTCAAATACTTAGTTTTAGAAGAATTCACTTCGAAAGCATCATAAATGTGAGGCTTATAACATAAGTCTAACAAAGGTTCACTATTGTTAGAGTACATCTATCATACATACATATACTTGTACATGTTCATGTTCATACATACTTATACTTGTACTTCTCTTGTATCTTTTTATTGGGTCGTTGCCCTAATGAAACTAAGCTCACTCTTACCAACATCTATCATGGTATCAGAGATGTTTTTTAAATAATTTTTTCCGGCGTTCTTCGACCATCCCTACTTCGCAGGATTTATCCTTTCTTTGTCGAATCTGCATCTTCCACTTTGCATTCTCCACTACTTTTTAGTCCACCATGCCAGCGTCCTTCTCGACCTCGAGTTCCGCACCACCCCCTTTCCCTTCTTCAAACTAGGCCTCGCACTCCTTGAACTAGAGAGTGACAGCATCCGGTCAATCAACCACTCATCTGACCGCCGCCACCACCAACCCTCTCATCCGTCTTCCCCCTCAAATTGGACCAAAGCTTTCGACAAACTGACAACACCGCGAATGCAATGAATGCAAGCCAAAGCCGGGGGACACAGATCCCCGGCGACGCCATCCATAGGAACCTCAACCGGCTCCATATACCTTGGTAAAGTAGACCCGTCCACCGTGGCTTCCAAGACCATCCGAAGACGAGGCCGATCATCACCACAGCCCAACTTGGCACGTCACACATCAGGATATCGACCACCGTGTCCATGACCACCGGCCTCTTCAAAAACTCCGTCGATTCCCTATAGAAATCCGCCATTCTCGATCCTTGTGGAGAAGAAGAAGATCAAGACGAAGGGCAAGATAGATCCCTGCAAGATTTCCGATGCGTCCCGCTTCCCAACCAAAGCAAATGGCTGACATCAGTGGTGACAAACACTTCCTTTACAATGTTTTTAACTTTTGATTGATTTGATGATTTTATTAAAAAAAACCCCCACATGGCTTCTACATCCTTTCCAAATTTTCTTGCCCCTGTGGATGTCAAATTAAATGGCTCCAATTACAAAAAATGGTACACTACTATGCGTATCATTTTAGTTGGATTAGAGCTACTTAGCCATGTGGATAATACATCCTCCTCCCCTAAATAGACTGACACTCTTAGTACATCTACTTCATAGTTTATTGTTGATCATCGCACCAAGATCCTCATCTGTTAGTCCTGCGAGTTTGATATTTGCATGGAGATTGGGCATCTTCTGACTGCCCTTGCTATGCAAGACGACCTACGTCATATGTTTGAGCAGGTCAGCTCTGCTTGCCATTATGCTATTTTGCAGGATCTCACTTATGTTCAGCAACAGGAGCGCTCTATTCAGGAATATGTCAGAGTTGCAATTTTTGTGGAGACAACTTGATTCTTTGGAGCCTTCCACTCGTTTGATGTGCAAGTGCTGTAAGGCTCACATTTAGTCCCTTTAGACACAACAGACCTTTAAGTCCTGACTATGAGGTTATTCGCAGCCAATTACTTAATTGAGACCCTATTCCATCTTTCAATGATGTTGTGTGTAATGTTATGGTTAAGGAGACTAGGCTGCATGCACTCTCATCCTCTCATGACACCCTTTCTCAACAATCCTACAGAATGGTGTTGTTGAGCGCAAGCATCGCCATATACTTGAGACCACTCGTGCTCTTTTTTTTGCTTCTTCTGTTCCCTAACATTTTTGAGCTAAGGCTGGTCTCACATCCATCTATCTCATTAATAGAATATCTTCCGCTACTCTTTCTGGTGTTACTCCTTATGAGCATCTTATGGACATCTTCGCACCTTTGGTTGTGTTTGCTTCATGCTTATGCCTTCCATTGAGCACACAAAACTCTCTCCACATTCTGTGATGTGTATTTTTCTTGGCTACAGCTTTGAGCACAAGAGTTATCGCTACTGTGATCCTACCTCTCATCATTTTCGCATTTCTCGTCATGTTACCTTTCTTAAAGACACACCCTTCTTTTCCTCCCCTCCTCCGGATATTTCATTTCTTAGGTCTTTCTCTTCTCCTCCTACCCTTCTTCCTTCCATTATTTTACCTGGCTCCTCTATTCATGCCGCCTACATGACTCCATACACAGTTTCCTCTAATATTCCTGTCGCCTCCCTGACTCCACACACACTTTCCTCTTCTACCCACCCCAGCATGTTTTGATACTTCAATTGATTCTCCAACTTCCTCCTCCAGCCCCACCTCTTCTAAAGATGCTCATGCTGTCCATTGTCGTTACCTAGACTGTGTTCATCATCCTCTAGCTTGGTGTACTTTTTCTCTCTTTTCTACCTACTCTTCACTTTTTCACACCTTCTTTACTGTCATTCACAATCATCATGAGCCATAGTCATATTGTGAAGCCACCCAGCCTTCCCATTGGCAGCAGGCTATGACAGAGGAACTCGGGGCTCTTGAGCGAATGCATAGCTGGGATCTCATTCCCCTTCCTTCCAGTGTTACCCCTATTATTTGTCGATGGATCTATAGGGTCATGATCCGCACTGATGGCACTATTGAGCTCTATAAGGCGCGTTTGGTTTCTTGTGGCTTTACTTAGGAGTATAGCATTGATTATGAGGAGACTTTTGCTCATGTAGCCAAGTTGACTATCATTCGCCTTCTTCTTGCTGTTGCTACAGCACGTCATTGGCCACTCTAGCAACTAGATGTGACTAATGCCTTCTTATATGAGAATATTTCTGAGGAGATTTATATGACTCATCGTCTTGGTTTCTCTCATCCTCCTTAGCATGTGTGTCAGCTTCATTGGGCTATTTATGGGCCCAAACAGGTTCTTTGCACTTGGTTTGAGTGTTTTCACAGTGTGATTCTTGCTCTTGGATTTACAGAGAGCTTTCATGACTATGCCCTTGATACGCTCCTTGCGTAACCGTAGGTGCACGGGTCGTATAAGTAGTATAATGTACCCGAGGGTCGGGTAGTCGATTCCACAGGGACTGGTATATCTCCTAATACTATCTCCCTACTCAGTATCTAGTCAACTGGAATTAGGGTGAAATGACCCTGACTTGAGAAAGAGAGAATGTGAGGAAGGAGGAATCGCCCTAGAGGGAGAGATTTGGGATTACTCAATGGAGGAGATGGGGCCCCGAGTTGATCACTTGGTGCTACCTAACTAGATTCTCACAGCACTTATCTGGAGTGTCTCTCACAAACCCTAATTCTATAATCTTTTTGTGCTATGTGGAGGATACATGCAGTGTAATTGAAACCCTAAGTTGAATTCTAACTTCTTGCATCAATCGAGAAGATATGCAAGCCTAGTTAAAATCAAGATCTCAAATTAATCAAAACACTCAACAGCCAACAATGAAGCCAACAACCAAAGATTTAATAAGGGAAATAAAGACATTCATAAATGCTGAAATAAAAGAATTCAAGTTCAAAACACATACATAAGTTCTCAACCCGGGGCTCCCAAGAAGGGTTTAGCCGCTCATAGATTCAAACAACAAAGAAATAACTAATGAAGCAAATACAAAAAAAATCAATGACTCCCTATTTGCTTCCATCCTTGTTGCCGTCCGAGGTTCTAAAGTCGATAGATTTTCTCATTCCGATTGGCCTGCAATTCGCGCTTGGTTCCCTCTCCGATGGTTTCGATAACTATCCGGCTTCTCCCTTTCTTTGCCACTTTTTCCGTCTCCCATTAAGTCCCTCAAACCCTAGCTTTCAGGGTGTTTTAACACTCTCCCGATGTGAACAAGATTCTAGAAACTCTCGTGCTTAGGCCGTGTTCTAAGCCATGCAGATTACTGCCATATGAAACCTCTGAAACTCCAGTTGCCTGTAATCTGCACGGGGTTCAACATGGGCGTGTTATGGCCATGTTGCGAGTTGCACGACCGTACTTAGAGACCCGAAGCCGTGCTGACTTTGGCTGAATTCTTCTGTGAATTGCACGCCTTGGGACACATGCATGTTGAGGCTGTGTTTAGCTTGGTGAGGTTTCTTCTAAGTCCCTTAGCTAACAAAATCGCTCAAAATTGCTCCTTCTTGCTTCGGGGTTTCAATATCTGCATAGAAAACTAGAAATACCTCAAATAGCACTGAAATGGGAGAATTAATACCAACATACTCATGAAACAACGGGTATATAATAGAAAATATATCAATATGAAATGCGCTCATCAAATACCCCCACACTTGAGTCGTTGCTTGTCCTCAAGTAACCTTAATCCCTTAACAAAGAGATGAGTGCATGACCTCTGATCTCAGCTAAGTTAGAGACTTCCTAAAGCTTGGGAAGCCAAGAGTAGTAAGTGCCTTAGTCAATTGAAAGCTCGTGAAAGATTTTTTCACTCTTACTTCGTACTGCCGTGTGTGTGTGCAGCCTAAGAAAATGCGTCACAAACGTCTTTGGGGGGGTCTTTGAGGGTAGTAGCTTCATACACCTTAAAGGTAGCCATTTCACCCGGTAGGTCATCAAAAATGACATTTGTGATGCCTAAGATCCGACTACTCAAGTGCGGCTTTCGCTTTTTCTAAAATGACAGCTCTTTCTACTATCTTTCCCGCATAATTTGAAAGGGCATCCTAACAAGAATCCGACTTTGCGAAATTCAATTCTTAACACTTCTTAAATTTTCTTTTCACTTTCAAGCTTTTATTGTTTGAGTTTGGAGTCAATCATTTTCTTTCATAAGTCTTAAAGCTAAACCTTCCTCTCAACAAAGTGAAGCACAAAATTAGGCTAGGTGTTTGAATTAAGGTTTCCAAAGTAAGAGCAAAAATAGCTTTTAAGTTCAACAAAAGTACACTAGCATGCTCATTGTCTCCTAAGATTAGGAATTCTTAACTAAAAATTTTCATAGATCGTCCTAGGTCATGCACTAACATCAAAAGACATACAAAAACATACAACCCTCCCCCACACTTGAATAAAACATTGTCCTCAATGTTAAAAGAGTAAAACATGCAATACATGTAAAAATGATTCAAGTGCAAGTGGGAATAGAGTTGGGGAATTTTTCACCAAGTAAAAAGGCGAGACTCAAATGAATAAACCGTGGAGAAGCACTTGATTTGCATGACCATTTGATACAAGAAGCAAAGGAGTTATCCATGCATCCTGAAGTAAAGCATAGAAGCATTAGAGAGACACGATAAAACAAGCATAAAATAAACTCATGAAGAAAAGAGATCAGTTTAGTAGGGGACTCCCCTTGCTAGCTGACTCAACTACAAAAAGAAGACAAACTGGAAAGAAAGAACAAAAACTGAAAATAAAGAAAACAGATAAAAACATATACAAAGAGCTCAAAAATCGGCGCTATCGGAGCTGGTCTCGGAGTCGGAGGCAAGGTCGGTAGTGTCAACCCCAACACTCCTGGAAGTGGACGCAGTAGCAGCAGAATGAGGTGGTGGTGATGGCGTGACATCTAAACAAGCCGCCAAGCGCTGCATACTCCTGACCATCCATCGTCTGAAGGATGGAGAACCGACTGGGGGGGGAAGGATGGCTAGCGAAGTCCGGGTATGTGGAGTGTGAGGGGACGAGGGACCGGCTCGCCGGTGGAGAATCTGGTACGCTTGTGGCAGCGGTGGCGCGGTACCCGAGCCCATGCGAGGTGTGGGTAGTCCGTAACGGGCCCATAGCTCGGAGTGTCTCCACAGAGACGAGGCAACACTCCTCATTCCTCGACGCCAAACTAAAGGCCCATCCTGGCCGATCGGTCGTGTGATGTAGGGTCCGCCAAAAAGGGCCCCAACACCGGAGTCCCGGCTTTGATGCTTGAAGGTTGAAAGCAACCTCGTAACCGAGGTGCGAGGTGAAAGCCGTCCAAGCATACTCAGCAGGAAATCAAAGTCACGGCGACGGACGACCCCTGTGCTGTCTCCCCTGCCTTTAATGGAATGGCTCAAGATGAAATGAATGTACCCGAGGGCGGGGAGACTTAGGGAGGAGGCCTTGGACCGGCGAGGATCATAAGACCGGTCCGTGCTCGGCCCGTTGCCCGGCAAACCTCCCGAGGCTCCCGGGTGATTGAGTGACTAGGAGCGCATCGTACTCCGGAGTCGTGGTGAACTCCTCATCATACAATCCTAGTCGGACGAGAGAACTCTGTTAGACTCATCCGATGTAGCGCTCCGAACGCCCGAAACCGAATGGTCTTTGGAGCGATGATAGCGCGCCCTCGGGGCATCTCGAAGGTCGCGAGTGCCTCCAAGGTGAGCTCCCGGTACTAGGGGTCAATGATGGCAAGTAAGCGCATCCAGGCACCCACTCCTAGGTATCGACGCACGTTAGCCTCCCGGACCGACTCCGCACGGGACCTCCCAATTTATCGCCCGCATCTCGCCAAACCGGTTGGCGCTCAAGCGGGAATAGCGCTCCTGGTGGACTGGAGCTCCAAAGATAGGCTCAAATGGGGCGGATGGGGTGGATGACTCCCCTAGGGCCCTCTTCGAAAAAGGACCTGCTATGGTTGCCTTCCTAGGCATGATCTGTAATATAAGAAATTTACGAGCTTTAGAAAACAGTGGAAGCACGGGTGTGCCGAAGTCGGCAAGCCCGTGTTGATTAGCAAACGAGTTTCACATGGGAACACGGCCGTGCTAACCGAGCAGCACAACCGTGCCGACATGAAATTGGGGATCTTATTAGGAACATGGCTGTGCTTATGTAAGCACGCCCGTCTTGCCAAAACCCTGCGTCGTCACCGACGACTCCTAGTACAAAAAGCGACGGTTCAAAGTTGTTTAACTTAGCTAAATTGTACCCAAGACGACTCTAAGGCTCAAAGCTAAAGATTTAGACAAATTATAGAAGCATTCAAGCCGCGAATTCAAGGAAAAAGCGTCAAGGAGCCGTCGACTTACCAAACTGTCGGGGAAGATAAATAAAGGCGAGGACAACTCTGAGAAAACTCCAAAAACCGAGCACGGTGAGCGCAAATCGTGAAAAATCAGAGAGAGAGAAAGGCGAGCATGCGAGAAGAGGTGAAGAACGGAAGTGAAACATCCAATTTTAAATGAAAGCTCTTCGGAATACAAAAAGCCCCTCAGAACAAGCTCTCAACACGGCCATGTTGAGCCTGTGCTACTCAAATCGTCGAGAAACATTTGGGAAACACAACCGTGCTAGCCTCAAGATTGTGCCCGTGTTGATAAAAATTTTGCAACAGCTAAAGAACGCAGAACGCTCGTGTTATCGGCACGGGTAGCGTGCTTATGCACAGCACGGCTGGCGCACGGTCGTGCTTCGGCCGTGTTGCCTGGAGAGAATAAAAACACTTATCACCTATAAACTGCACGGTCAAGAACACGGCCGTGTAGTGCCCGTGCTGGGCCTGGAAACCACTCCAAGTCTCAATCTCCTTACTCGTTCACTTGAAAACAATTCGCCAAAAATGCTGGTTACAGGAAAACTTCCAAACTGACCGAGGGACGCCGAAAACAAACTCAAGAAACAAAAGAAACAAAAACAAAAACAAATAGACAAATAAAAACGAACCAAAAATAAAAGGAAAAGAACTACTCAAGTTATCCACACTCTCCTTATGAAGGCTCAAATGCGTACCTTCTCTCTTGGGAACCCACAGACGAACCATCAACATAGGGAGTCAATGAATTAACCAACAATGCCTCACCGATACTGAATATGTCTAAAGAGATGTGTTTTAGAGTAAGGGCTTGCTGTTTCTTCCTGTCGGCAGCCTTTTTCCACCATGTTCGAGCCCGAGATGGTTTCTTCTCCTGGGGCGGTCGGGTTGGATTATTAGTGCTCGGTACTACGACAGTAACTCCTTCTTCCCTCGAGATAGGAGCTTCATTCGGGGGTCCCTCCCCCAACAATTCTGTGAGGCCATCCTTCAGTAGAGTGTCCTGCACACATTCATCAATAACACCGTTAATAGTATCTAAAAAATAGCATGAATCATCAAAAGCCATTGGGTGTCGCATAGCATCTTTCAATCTAAACACCACTTCTTCATCACCAACTCTCAGCGTCAGTCGACCATCTTCACATCTATAATTGCTTAAGAAGTGGTGAGGAACGGTCGCCCAAAAATCAAGGGTAACTCAGCCCTATCATCCAAGTCCAAAATGACAAAGTCTACCGGGAAGATAAACTTGTCCACTTTCACTAAGACATCTTCAACAATACCCAAGGGTTGGCGAGTCGAGCGATCAGCAAGCTGGAGCGTCATTTGAGTCGGTTTGAGTTCTCCAAGTCCTAGTTTCTGAAAGATTGTGCATGGCATCAAGTTAATGCTCGCCCCCAGGTCAGCAAGTGCTTTCTCGTCCATCATCCCTCCAATAGTGCATGGGATGATGAATCCCCTTGGATCCTTCTCCTTCTTAGGAATCTTATTTTAGATGATCGCACAGCACTCCTCGCTCAAGGTCACGGTCGAAACTGCCTCCAATTTTCTTTTATTAGTCAACAATTCCTTTGAGAAATTTTGCATACTTGGGCATATGTGACAGGGCTTCTACGAATAGGACATTAATGTGCAAAGTCTTGAACATCTCTAGGAACTTCTTGAACTGCACATCTTGTTGATCCTTCTTAAGTTTCGCAGGATAAGGCAAGGTGGGACGGTACTCCATTGTTGACTCTTTTGCCTTCTCTTTCTTTGTTTCTCCTGATGCTGAAACATAAACTTTCTCTAGAATTTCCACTTCTGGTTCCTCTTGAGTAACACTTTGCACTGGCGGTGGTGGTGATTCCAACTCCTTCCCACTTCTCAGAACTACAGCCTTGAGAGACTCCCGGGGATTAACTTCGGTATTACTTGGCAGAGAACCCGAGGGTCATTCTGCAAGAGTCTTGGCGATCTGCGCAACATGATGCTCAAGATTCTGTACTGATTCTTGCTGATTCCTCATGATCTCCTCATGCCCTGTGAGTCGGGCATCATTAGATTGGATGTATTTCACAAGGAGGGCCTCAAGAGTCGGCCCCTTCTGTTCTTGTGGCGGGGGCCTCGAGAATTGAGGCTGCGTCTGCTGTTGTTGTTGTTGTTGTTGAGGGCGTTGCTGCCCCTGAGTCTGTTAGCTCCACGAAAAATTTGGGTGGTTCCTCCACCCCATATTGTAGGTGCTGCTGTAGGGGTTGTTAGTGTACCTCTGATTCTAACCTATAAAGTCCACATGTTCGGTCGCTTGAATCCCTTCGGATGAACAACTAGGCCTGGCTTGGCCCCCCAACTATCAGTACTTGTACCCTGCGATGAAGACTGCACTTGCATTGTATCCAGTCTTTTGGAAATGGCTTCGACTTGCGCTGCCAGGGTAGTAAGCACATCAACCTCATACATCCCTGCTGTTTTTGCGGGCTTGTTCCTCTCTGAACTCCACTGATATCCATTCGAAGCCATGTCTTCAATCAGGTTTTGTGCCTCCTCAGGTCTCTTACTACACAAGGAACCTCCGGCGGCCGAATCTACATCTGTTTGGTGGTCACGTTCAAACCGTTGTAAAAAATCTGGATCTGCATCCACTCCACTATTCCATGTTGCGGGCATTTCCTCAACAGGTCCTTGTATCTTTCCCATGTGTCATACAGAGTTTCTAACTCCAATTGATGAAATGATGAGATGTCACTCCGGAGCTTGGTGATTTTTTTGCCGAAGTAAAATAACGGGTTAGAAATTTCTCAGCTAACTGAGCCTAACTTGTGATAGATCCTACTGGCAGGGAACTTAGCCATTGCTTGGCCCTTCCGCGCATAGAAAAGGGAAATAACCTAAGGTGCACCGCATCCTCCGACATATTGTTGGCCTTAAAGGTATCACAAATATCCAAGAAACTTGCCAAATGAGCATACGGATCCTCATCTTGAAATCCTTCAAACTGGCACATTTGCTGCACCATCTGAATAAAGTTTGGCTTTAGCTCAAAATTGTTTGCTGCGACGGGCGGGCCAACAATGCTGGACCCTAACCCCTCTAAATTCGGCTGTGCATAATCCGAAATACTGCGCTGATTTCCGGCCATGTCTAGTTCTTGATCAACCTCAATGCAAACCTCAACTGCCCCAGATTCCCTTAGATTGACTTGTCTCAACCTTCGATAAAATGTACAGTCGATATCATGGTCGGGGCTGGCCAGTGGTGATGAACTGCTTTGGGTCATACACTACACCTGCGTACAATAAAGAGAAAATATTAGAATTGAAAATTCAGCTCTCAAACAAGAAAAGCAAAAATATAAGAAAATAAATAAAACATAAAATTGAAGAAAGTAAACAACCAGATTACTAAGATTGTAAGAATTCTTAGAAGTTGACAGTCCCAGGCAACAGCGCCAAAAACTTGATACGCCCTTGCGTAACCGGAAGTGCACGGTTCATATAAGTAGTATAATGTACCCGAGGGTCGGGTAGTTGATTCCATAGGGACTGGTATATCTCCTAATACTATCTCCCTACTCAGTATCTAGTCAACTGGAATTTGGGTGAAATGACTCCGACTTGAGAATGTGAGAATGTGAGGGAGGTGGAATCGCCCTAGAGGGGGAGATTTGGGATTGCTCAATGAAGGAGATGGGGCCCCGGGTTGATCACTTGGTGCTACCTATCTAGATTCTTACAGCACTTATCTGGAGTGTCTCTCCCAAACCCTAATTCTAGAATCTTGTTGTGCTATGTTGAGGATACATGCAGTGTAATTGAAACCCTAAGTTGAATTCTAACTTCTTGCATCAATCGAGAAGATATGCAAGCCTAGTCAAAATCAAGATCTTAAAGTAATCAAAACTCTCAACAACCAACAATGAAGCCAACAACCAAAGATTTAATAAGGGAAATAAAGACATTCATAAATGCTGAAAAAGAAGAATTCAAGTTCAAAACACACACACAAGTTCTCAACCCGAGGCTCCCAAGAAGGGTTTAGACCCTCATACATTCAAACAACAAAGAAATAACTAAAGAAGCAAATACAAAAGAAATCAATGACTCCCTATTTGCTTCCATCCTTGTTGCCGTCTGAGGTTCTGAAGTCGATAGATTTTCTCCTTCTGATTGGCCTACAATTCGCGCTTGGTTCCCTCTCTGATGGTTCCGATAACTATCAGGCTTCTCCCTTTCTTTGCCTCTTTTTCCGTCGCAAAAAAAGTGCCCCAAACCCTAGCTTTCATGGTGTTTTAACACTCTCCTGATGTGAACACGGCCGTGCTTAGGTCGTGTTCTAAGCCGTGTAGATTACTGCCAAATGAAAATTCTGAAACTCCAGTTGCCTGTAATCTGCACAGGGTTCAACACGGGTGTGTTGCGGCCGTGTTGTGAGTTGCACGACCGTGCTTAGAGACCCGAAGCCGTGCTGACTTTGGCTGAATTCTTCTATTTATTGCACGCCTTGGGACATAGGCGTGTTTAGGCCGTGTTGCGAGTTGCACGACCGTGCTTAGAGACCCGAAGCCGTGCTGACTTTGGCTGAATTCTTTTGTGAATTGCACGCTTTGGGACACAGGCGTTTTAAGGCCGTGTTTAGCTTGGTGAGGTTTCTTCTAAGTCCCTTAGCTAACAAAATTGCTCGAAATTGTTCCTTCTTGCTTCAGGGTTTCAATATCTACATAGAAAACTAGAAATACCTCAAATAGCACTGAAATGGGAGAATTAAAACCAACATGCTCATGAAACAACGGGTATATAATGGAAAATATATCTATATGAAATGCGCTCATCAGCCCTCTTCACTCGCCAGACTCCACGTGATCTCACTATTCTTTTTTTATGTCTATAATATGGTTATTTTTGGTGATGATGCTGGTATTATTATTTTTCTGAAACAACGGTTACACACCAAGTTTCAAATGAAAGATCTGGACCCTCTTCATTACTTTCTGGGTCTTGATATTGCTTATTCTTGACGTGGTTATTTGGTGTCTCAATATAAATACATTTCTAACATTTTTCAACGATCTGGCATCACCGAGCTTCGAATTGTTTTCACTCCTATTGAGTTGCATCATCGTCTCTCTTCTACTGATGGTGAGCTTTTGACTGATCCCACTCATTATCGAGCACTTGTTGGAGCTATAGTCTATTTGACTATCACTCGGCTCGGTATTGCTTATGTTGTTCATGTTCTTAATCAGTTTGTGAGTATTTCTTTTTCTACTCATTATGCCGCACTTCTATGGGTTCTTCATTACCTCAGTGACACTGTCACTGGATCTTTATTTTTCTTAGCCACATCATTGTTTGTGCTAATTGGGCAGGTGATTCTACTGATCAGAAATCTACCACTGGTTTCTACAATTTCTTTAGAGATTCACTTATCTCTTGGAAAAGAAGAAACAATCTACAGTTGTTTTTTCCACTACTTAGGCTGAGTATGGTATATTGATGCATGAAAGGCATTTTATATCCTGTGAGAGTCGAAAGTTGAACGAGGTGGAATGACGCTACATCATCTAAGAAAAAAGATGATGGTGACAGTGCACTATCTAAGAACTTGGAGACACTACTTGTTGAGGTCCAAGTTCAAGGTGATGATCTACAATATGGCTACGAGTTACTTCCTTAAGCAAAAGAAACTCACCCCCAAGCAACTTTGGTGGTAAACATTTTTGGCGGAGTTCCACCTTGAGATGGAGTATAAACCCGGTCGAACAAATCTAGGAGCGGAAACTTGCTTCTATCTCAAAGAGGGTTTAAGGTACGACCCTCAAGCCAAAACTTTGATCGAGTTGGTTAACCAAGGAAAGACCCTCCGGTTTAGGGTTGAAGGTGGGTTGCTCTTTAGAAAGTAAAACAGGGTATACATTCTAAAATGGTAGGACTTAAGGATGGAAATTATTAAGGGGTGTCATGACTCCAAGTGGAACGGTTATCCTGGTATAAGACAAACACTAGACCTTATCGAAGCAACATACTATTGGCCCCACATGAAGGACGCTGTGGAACTTTATATGAAGACTTGTCTTGTGTGTTAACAAGACAAGAATGAGTAAAAGCAACCAACAAGGTTATTGGAGTCGTTGCTTATCCCCGAAAGACTGTAGGAAAGCATCATGGATTTTACATAGGTTTGCCCAAATCTTGAGGCTACGGCCATTATAAAATATCGCAAAATTTTATAAAAGTTTGATAGCATGCTGAAGCAAAATAAAATTGTGATATTAACTAGTTGATTTGATAAATACCCTATGTTTAATTTTAGTTATAAGTGAGATTTGAAAAACATGTTTTGATGTTTCAAATCCTTTCTTTGGTGTGCCAAATTTGTTTCTCAATTCGTCCTAGATCTTCTAGCATTAAATAAAAGTCCCACGGCTTTAGACACCACCCCGAAATCTAGAAACAACTTCCTCTTCCCCTCCATAATAGCGGCTAAGGTTGGAAAATAAGAGAGAGATTGCAAAGTTATTCTCACAAGACAGTAAAATTATTTCTCACATCCCCATTGGGTTAGAAATGAGTCATATTTATAGGGACTTAACAAAACATGATAAACATCATCCTATTACGGAGTCCTAATAGGAATATGATTATAGGGACTTCATAGAAGATGATAACATTATCCTATTATGGAATCCTAATAGAAATATGAGTCCTAAAGCAATTAAAATGATTTTTGTCTGCAAGTCTTTATAATTTTAATTAATTATTCTATCCAACCAAACTTTAATTAAAATTTAAACTTAAAACAAAACTCTAACCCAAATACAATTATATTTCATCCAATGAAGTAAAATTATAAATTAATAATTTTTCCCCCACATTTATAATGAGATTGATTTTGAATTCTTCTAAGCGTGACTGACTGGGTTCATTCTAATTGGCAATGGGAGAATACCAAAGGACATGGCTTACACCTTGCCAGCCCAATGGCCCATGTCGTAGCCAAATCGAATACGAATAAATAGATACTAATGAATCTTTTTTATTATTGTTACCATATGTGTATAAACCTTTCGTTCTTGTATCACAACTGAGTGAGAGCCATGGGTAATGTCAAACTCACAAAACATGACCATATACTAATAACCATAGTAAAGTAAGATTGCCAAACTCCCCTTTGTGTCCCACATGATTAGTTTAATTGCCTTGGCTCACTTGCATGTGTCGCATAGGATACTAGAGAGAACGAATTCCTTCTTGGTAGTCACTCACAACTTCTACTTGTCCGACATAGCTGCATTTCGAGGTTGACCTTACCAAAAGGTAAATTAGGTTTAACTACTCTAATAACAGACTATACATCACAAGCACATTATGATCATGATACCTCATGTCAAAGGTCTACTCATAAGATCATAATCAATAATCCCAATCATTGACAGTCAACGAGTACAAAACCCATGTAATTGGATTGCAACAAGTCACGTCCGAATATACCAATTCCATTGATGTATCTATGACACATGCTCTCATTATCCCATAGCGTCTGATGAGCACTCCTTGTCAAAACATACGTGTGGTGTTTCGGCTTTTTTTGACACATGTGTCATTGTCTAAACTGTTTTGGTTTAGTCATACCTTGAGTCTTGGTGGATTTCTAGTCGTTTTGGGCTTAAAACGCAGTTTTCAAAGTAAGCATGGCCGTGCTTTAGACCGTGCTCTTGACCGTGTAGTTCACGGGATGTTTTGGATTTTATTTCCAATAACCTGTAAAGTGCACAGGACGAAGCACGCCAGTGCTTAACGCCTTGCTTGTGAGAGCACGGTGGTGCTAGCACGCTATGATTTTCTCCGATTTTCTTGTAAAGTACACTGGTATAAGCACGCTCGTGCTTCCTACCCGTGTTTCGCTAGTGAAGCCATGCTCTTCTCGCCCTATTTTCCTATAAACTTAGGCAGGAGGCTAAGAAGCACGCCCATGCTCTGCCCGTATTCACCCAAGGGTATTTAAAAGTCTTGAACTTAGCCCTAATTCCCAAAGGATTCTTCTTCCTTTTCTTCCTCCCTTTGTTTCCGTTGCTTTGGACAAGAGAAAGCAGCCGTTGCTTGACCTCTTCCTCTCCTCTTGGTTGAAGATCCTTAAAAGTAAGTTCTTCTTCTTCCTTATCTTTCTCTTTGTTTCATTTAGGTTGAATAAGCATGTTAGCCCTAGATTTTTAGATTTTGAATCTTGACTTGTTCTTAATGAATTTGTTGAGTGATTTATTGAATTTCATTCCCCTATCTTAATCATGAGATGGATGTGGAGATCCACCCTTTCTACCTTGATAAAACCTTGGACCTTCTTCTTCTTAGGCTCAGGGCTACTGTAGACTACATTAGCACCGAGAAGTACATTGCAAAACCTTGGTTCTCATGATTGTGTTGAGAGTTCATCTCAATAGAGATTCTTTGAAACCGCTAGAGCTCAAGTTCAGGCCATAACCAAGCATTGATAGGATTTCTTGGCATGTAGCTTGAAGAAGCTCGTGCTTGTTTTCTCCTCGTGCTTCCTTCCTGTTTTGAACCCTTGTGGCATGTGTTGGTGTAAGTGGTGAGAGCTCTTCCTGAGGCAAGAAGCCGGCAGAGGAGTAGCACCGTCTTGTAGTCGATCTCTGTAGTTGTGAGTGAGATTTATAATTGCACAATTCTAGTTATTTTCTCTCTAAATATATTTATAATTGACTTTAATGAAAACTTGGGATTTATCATGATGAATTGATAATTTAATTAGTTTGAAAAAAGTTTTCATGCTTTGTATTTTATAAGCAAAACTATTGATGCTAGAAGAAAATAATCATTGCTATGTTGTTATATTGGATTGGATTGAATTGAATTGTGGAACTTTGATAAGTGCTTGTATATACATAATAATTGGTATGATTTACTTACAATGAGCATTATTTTCATCAGGTTTTATTGCCATTCTTGTGTTTTTGTGTTCTTCTGTGCATTTAGGGTTGTGAAGGCCTGTTAAATGAAAAGAATGGACAAATAGGTCTTTATAGAGTTTTTTTGTGCAAAACAAAGAGAAAAATACAAATCGTGAGTATACACATGAGGATGCGTGCCAATTTCTAAAGAGTTCAAGTCAATCGGTGATGTAGAAGGGCACAAAGGGAGTCAGACATTCATGTTCCGGTTTGTTCGAGGATTTCAAAAGCTCTCCAAAGGATTTCTGATATCAGGAAATATCACATGACCTACCACACGGGTATGTGCCCCCGGGTGGTCTCAAAAGAAGAACAGAGTGAAATCTGGAGTCTCTACATGCAGTTCTGTGTAGGATGAAAATCCACATGGGCATGTGGATTTTCCCAACGGTCGTTGACATGGCCGTGTGGGCACATGTGTGGATCCCCAATTCCAGACTTTAAATAGCCTCTTTGAAAGGGTTTTGGGGGATCTTTTTTCCATCTTGTGGAGAGAGTGCGGCTAGGGCTTGGAGGAGGTTTTTACGAGATTTGGGACCTATTCTACACCGATTTCAACATCGATTCCTTCCAAGGATAGCTATTGGGGGAGCCTTCGACGACTTCAATTCGCCGAGGTGTGCCCTAGGCTTGACGGAGGGGTCTTTAGAGAAGAAGGAGCGGCTCTTAGAGATTATCTCCACGGCTCTTAAGGGGGTTTCCCATATGAGTTATTTGCACTTTAATTTGATTTCATTGTTGAACTTGTATTGCTCCATGGAGAGCTAAACCCTACATGGATACTTGGACGTGTAAACTCTAAGATTTCTATGTTTCATTGACACTTATTGCTATCCTTTTAACTGAGATTTTAAGTGAGTTTTAATCTTGTGTGCTTGATGTTTGGTTTTCCCTTAGGGGTCAATTGTCGTGACCATCTGGTTGACCTAATCTAGGGTGTTCTCGGTCCAACAAACCACTTGCATGTTAATCCAACATCCTTCACACTTTAGTAACCCCGAGGGGATCCTCATCCGTGACCATCTTCTCACCCTGATTTTCCTCCTGTTTATTGCCCTTGGTATTTTGTAATTTAATTGCTTTTGTTTTACTTCGTTGATTTTTCTTACTTAATCTCAAGTCTGATCGGCTAGACAACATTGCAAAAAGGAAGTAAGAATAGATTCTCGGGCCCTTGGGAATACGACCCACTCGTGCTTGCGCGAGTGGTTTATTACTTGACGACCCTGTGCGCTTGCGTTGCAGGGGACCCTCGAGAAATATTCGGAAAACTTTTAGCGTGTTGATTTGGCTTTTGTTTTGTTGTTTTTACCATTCCTGTTTATATTCCTTTATTTCGTCAATTGTCTTTCCTTTTCTTGTTTTGTTTCCAATTTCTATTCTAAGTTTGTAAATATTTTTCTTATATTATTTAATTATGTATGCAAACAATGATTGGGTTAACTATCATCACTCGCAGGTGCCATGCTCTTACTACTCTAGCACTGGGATTGAGTCACACACTCCAACTTTTTATGATGATTAATGGAAGAAGCAGTATTGTGAGGGTTCGATTAATCGTACTCAGGAACATTTCAATACTCAGTCATTCCTCAACCAGTACATGCAAACAGAGAAAGTGAACCTTGTAGAGCATTCTCCATTGGAACAGAGCACAGAGCACGCAGTGACAGATAGTTTAGAAGAAGAGGAATTTAGGTTAGAGGAAAACCCAATTCATGTCGAAACAGAAGCGCAAGCAATGGAAGGAAGTTATCATAGTGACAGTGGACCAGAGACGGAAGAAGTGAGGACTGAAAAATACAATAGGGGCAGTTTCGGAAAATTGAAGTCATCATTGGAGGAACCACCCGACTTGGAACTAAAACCACTACCGGTGTACTTGGAATACGCATTTTTGGGAGAAGGTTCCAAACTTCCAGTTATTATTGCATCAGATTTGACAGAGGAACAAAAGGGCAAACTCCTTGATGTACTCAAAAAGTATAAAAAGGCAATCGCTTGGAAAATAGCTGATATCAAAGGGATCAGTCCATCATTTTGTACTCACAAGATTCTTATGGAAGACAATCATAAACCTACGGCAATACCCCAGCGAAGGTTGAATCCTAACATGAAGGAAGTAGTAAAGAATGAGGTCATCAAACTTCTCGATGCCGGCATTATATACCCTATATCTGACAGTGCCTGGGTGAGTTGATAAACGTCTAAATATACGTATTTTATACGTACTTGTGTATATTTTCTATTCTCTTTTTGTTAAGTTGTTATCTATTTTCTTGTTTAAAGTTTCTTTACTTGTGTTACAGGCCCGGAATAAGCAAAATAAGCTCAAGAACGTATTTATGAAGAAAGCGACACCAAATATGGCGTTTTTGGGCTTCAGCACTGTAGCAGGGTACTGTAGCACCCCCGAGATAACATGTCTGGGAAAGTTTCTGGGTGCCTTACGGGCAACCTTACGCCCGTAAGGACACACGAAAGGGGACTTTTGGCCGCCATTCTCCACCATCTTCACCTAGGGTTTCAAGGCAAGTGGAGAAGGTAGATCGGAGGAGGAAATCAAGGGGAGAAGAGGTTGAGCTATCAAGGGAAAGATCTAGGAGCTTGCCGGCGCGGATCCGACAAGTTCTCATCACCACCTTCTAGTCTTCATCTTAGGGGAGTTTACTTTGAGTTTTGTCTTGCATTTATTGTATTTCTTGCTTTCCCCTTTATTGATGTTGAACTAGACTCCCAAGGTCTCCGGGCATCCGGTGAACCTTGGGATGAACTTGCTTTGTATGGATGCTTTAGATTTACATTTATGGTATTTGGTGTGTTTTGTGGTTCATGCTTGGTGTACTTTGATGTATTGGTATGCATGAGAACTCTGTGTATCGATTTCTAGGTTATAATAGGTTGCGTGACCATCACCCTAGTTTTAGACTCCCAAGCTTGGAAGGGATACATGTACAAATACGCCGTGACCATCGGGTATTTTGTACGCCTCCGGTATTAGGGTTGTGCCTAGTTTGTGCTTCAAACCTAATTTGAGAGTCTCGTGCCTTTAATGCAATCGTAGGAGGATTTGGCGGAATGAATTCCGTATCAATACTCGTACTGGATTAGGGGCCAACTGCCGTGACCATCGGGTTGGCCTACCTGAGGATTCTCCCGGCCAAGAACCACCAGTCCCTGTGTAATTCTAGCATTCTACTAGCTTTAGTAATACCGAGGGGATCCTAGCTCGGGACCTCGTACTTTCATTGCTAATTACCTCCTTGATATGCTTATTTGGTGTGCCTTAGTCCAACATGTTTATAGTTATCTTTGTTAGTTTTCGTTTCTTGTTTCAATTCTCTATCTTTGGTAGACTAGACAGTGCCGTCTAGGGGGAAGTAATAGCAGCTTTTGGGACCCCAGGGAATACGACCCTCTCACGCGTGCGTGAGAGGTATTACTTGATGACCCGTGCGCTTGCGGACAATCATCATGAGTCATGTGCAAGTAGTACCCAAAAAGGGAGGGATGACAGTTATCACCAATGAGAGGAACGAGCTTGCCAATACGAGAACAGTCACAGGTTGGAGGGTTTGTATTGATTACAGGAAGCTTAACGATCCCACAAGGAAGGATCACTTCCCTTTGCCTTTCATAGATCAGATGCTTGAACGATTGGCGGGACACGCTTATTACTGCTTCTTGGATGGTCTCTCTGGATACTTTCAGATACCAATTGCTCCAGAAGACCGGGAGAAGACCACTTTCACTTGTCCGTATGGAACGTTTGCCTACCGCCGTATGCCCTTTGGACTTTGCAATGCACCCGCCACATTCCAGAGATGCATGTTGGCTATTTTTGAAGGTATGGTGGAGAACATCATGGAAGTGTTTATGGATGACTTTTCAGTCTTTGGTGACTCATTTGATTTTTGTCTCAAAAATTTGGAGAGAGTTTTAAAAAGGTGTGAATAAACAAATTTGGTACTTAGTTGGGAGAAGTGTCATTTTATGGTCAAGGAGGGTATAGTGCTTGGACATAAAATCTCTAAAAAGGGAATAGAAGTGGATCAGGGAAAAGTCGCCACCATTGAGAAACTTCCCACTCCCACTTCAGTAAAAGCAATTAGAAGTTTCTTGGGCCATGCGGGGTTCTACAGGAGGTTTGTGAAGGATTTTTCTTCGATTGCCCGACCTTTGACGAAGCTACTCGAGAAGGATACCCCTTTTGAGTTTAACGAAGACTGTATGAAAGCCTTCCTTACCCTGAAGAAAAAGCTTATAGAAGCACCAATTATGGTTTCTCCAGACTGGAATCTACCATTTGAACTAATGTGTGATGCGAGTGACTATGCTGTGGGATCCGTGCTTGGCCAGCGGTGAAACAATCATTTCCATCCCATCTACTAGGCAAGCAAAACCCTGAACGACGCGCAAGAAAACTACACCACCACTGAAAAAGAAATACTCGCTGTTGTCTTTGCATTTGACAAATTCCGATCATATTTGGTGCTATCGAAGGTGATTGTGTACACAGATCATTCTGCCCTGAAATATCTACTTAACAAGTCAGACACAAAACCTCGACTGATCCGATGGGTCCTACTGCTACAAGAGTTTGATCTAGAAATAAAGGATAAAAAGGGGGCGGATAATTTAGCTGCTGACCATCTCTCACGTCTTGAGGAACCTATGGAGAATAATTGGCAGAAGGATGAGATAAATGATTCATTCCTCGGTGAACAGGTTGTGCAAGATTCGAGTGATCGAGGAAGATGAGACTCCGTGGTTTGCAGATATCGGAAATTACTTAGCAGCAAAAAATATTCCCAAAGCGGCTTACATATCAACAAAGGAAGAAATTCTTCGCCGATCTAAAGCACTACATTTGGGAAAACCCGTACCTATTCGGGATGTGTGCCGATCGGGTCGTCGGGAGATGTGTTTCGGCGAGAGGAAGGGCATGATATCTTGATGCATTGCCATTCGGAGTCCGACGAGAGGCCACTACCAAGGAACAAAACACCCAAGAAGGCTCTTGACTCGGGATTCTACTAACCCACTATGTTCTAGGATGCGCAAACGCTTGGTACAACAAGTGTGACGAGATGTCAAAGAATCGGTAATATCTCTAAAAAGAGAAGAAATGCCACAATCGTGGAATCAAGCTTGCGAGGTGTTTGATGTTTGGGGAATCGATTTCATGGGCCCATTCCCTAGCTCCCAAGGTAACAAGTACATTTTGGTAGGAGTTGATTATGTCTCAAAATGGGTGGAAGCACAAGCCTTTCCGTCTTGTGATGCTAGGGTGGTGGTGAAATTTCTAAAGAAGTTGCTCTCCCGGTTTGGCGCACCCAGGGTGATCATAAGTGATCGAGGCACCTATTTCTGCAACTCTCAACTTGAGAAAGTTCTAAAACGGTACAGGGGTACCTCATAGCATGTCGATCGCGTATCATCCTCAAACCGAAGGCGGTTGAGGTGTCAAATAGGGAGTTAAAGCGGATCCTAGAGAAAACCGTCAACCATCACCGAAGAGATTGGGTAGAACAGCTTGATGATGCACTCTGGGCATATAGGACGGCATATAAGACACCTATCGGGTCAACACCCTACCGATTAGTTTATGGAAAGGCTTGTCACTTACCAGTTGAATTGGAGCACAGAGCTTACTGGGCCATGAAACAACTCAACTTCGACCCTCACCTTAGTGGCCACAAAAGGAAGTTTCAATTAAATGAATTAGACGAATGGTGAACTTTGGCATATGAAACCTCTGTGTGATACAAGGAGAAAACAAAGGAGTATCATGATCGCCACATTAAACGAGCGAAAAATTTTCAAAAAGAAGATCAAGTTTTATTGTTCAATGCTAGACTGAGACTATTCCTAGGGAAATTGAAATCAAGATGGCATGGGCCATACATTGTCACAGAAGTTTTTCCTCATGGTGCTATCGAAATAACTCACCCTTAGAATGGAACATTCAAGGTTAATGGTCACCGTCTTAAGCATTACTTCCCAGGTAACAACCCTTCGCCAAGAAATGGAGTTAATTCTCCACCCTTTGTCCCACCATGAATTGAGGTATGATAAGTCGAGCTAACACAAGCTTTTAAAATTCCTTGCACTCTAGTTTTCGTATTCTTTAATTTTGTAGTAGTTTTTGTTCTTAGATGTTGTCTTTGTTTTAGTTATTTTGTTCTTCTTCATTGTCATTTCCTTGTTGCATGATGTTGAGATTCTTTGAGTTGTTTGATGTGTTGATGCTATGAAGCTTGCTTCTTGTGTGTTTATAGGCTTTTATCGGCTTTGTTTTCGTTGTTTTTAGGGTTTAAAGGAGGTTATGTTGATGCTAAA